>SJYC01140113.1:0-29219 GCA_006408675.1 Madoqua kirkii | reverse complement strand
TGTTCTCTGTAACTAGTAGTTTTCACCAAGAGGTAGGCTGTATCATAATCTATAACAGAAACAAAATCACATATAAACTAGCCTACTCCTCTACCTTCTTAGAGCAGTTTCTCAGAGCTACTTGAGAGGCTGTCTCCAGGGCTGTAGTCCCCAGTTAAGGCCATGAATACACCTTAACTCTCACAGTGTGCATTTTTCTTTCAATTGACACTACTAAGTAATCCATTGGCTTCCCTGGTGGCTCAGAGGTTAAAGCCTATGCCTCCAATGCGGGAGAGCCGAGTTAGATCCCTGGGTCAGAAAGATATCCTGGAGAAGGAAATGGCAGTCCACTCCAGAGTTCTTGCCTGGAGAATCCCATGGACGGAGAAGCCTAGTAGGTTACAGTCCCGGGGTCGAAAAGAGTCGGACACGACTGAGCGACTTCACCACCATCACCATGTAATCCATTTGACTGATTTTTTAAAACAGTTCGTGCATTTCATGAAATTGGCCAGTTGTTTAGGTAATCTAGGTACTCAGGCATACAAAGATCAATTAGCTAGGCAAAAGCTTAGCATTTAATGATTTAGAAAATGAAGTCTAGGTGGTTTTTTGTTTTGTTTTGGTATATGCATGTAATTTTTAAGATAGAGTATAATGGTTTTTCAAGATTTACCTTAAAAGTATATGGTAAACAAAAGTCATTAAAGCTCTGACAATTGATAACACAAACTTACTGGCTGTAAAATAAGTAAATGTCCTAGGATTTTTAATTATTTCATTCTGAATTTACTGGTACCTTCAAAAGGAAGAAAAAATTGGCCACAAATTAAAAATTTTCCTTCCCTCTCAAGGAAATTCTCTCTCATCTCAAATATATGGACAGAGCTGTTAAGATAATAGCTTCTGAAACATTCCACATGAACATGCAAACCAAGTCCCATTACTGTCCCTTAACATGGAATTATTCCTGTCACATATATTCTATCCCACTATATTGTTAGAGAATAAAAAATCTGTTTTACCTTAGAAGCAGAAGATTTGTTTTATGCTGCATAAATTTATAGATGAACACTTACTATAGACAAAATATCAAAGTATAACATGTAATTTAATGTTTTTCTTTGTGACTGCATGTTTCACCTTACTTACAGATGGGTTCCTGATCTGCATGGAAATCAGAAATACTGTTAAGGACTCTCATGGATTTTGTAATCCATTAGAGTAAATTAAATCTAAAATAATCATGTATCTAATGCATACAAACAAAAGGGAGTCTTGAAACCAAGAGAATTCACACTTGAGTTGCTCATGAGAACAAATGGTCATCTCTGCTTAATTCTTCAGTGTCAATACCAATATTATTAACCTAATTATTATTCAGTATTTTTCTTTATTCTCATTTCCTGAATTAAGCTTTTTTTTTTTTTGCCTATATGAAAAAACCTACAATGAGAAGTTCTGGAATATCTATCTAGATAAGAAGTTGGATATATTACAATGTCAGTTATTTGTATATTATCACAAAAACTGCTCTAAGACTTTGATTAAACTACTTATGACTTTAGCTTCCATTAAATTTCAAAGAAGTAAATTGAACCAATAATAATCACATACTACAAAAGCAGAATCTTTGTATGTATGTATATATCTATACATGGGCTTCCCAGGTGGTACTCAGTTCAGTTCAGTCACTCAGTCGTGTCTGACTCTTTCTGACCCCATGGACTGCAGCATGCCAGGTTTCCCTGTCCATCACCAACTCTCAGAGCTTACTCAAACTTACTCAGACAGCAAGTCAGTGATGCCATCCAACCATCTCATCCTCTGTCATCCCCTTCTCCTCCTGTTCTGAGTCTTTCCTAGCATCAAGGTATTTTCTAGTGAGTCAAGTTTTTCACATCAAGTGGCCAAAGTATGGGAGTTTCAGCTTCAACATCAGTCTTTCCAATGAATATTCAGGACTGATTTCTTTAGGATAGACTAGTTGGGTCTCCATGCAGTCCAAGGGACTCTCAAGAGTCTTCTCCAACACCACAGTTCAAAAGCATCAATTATTCAGTGCTCAGCTTTCTTTACAGTGCAGTTCTCACATCTTCACATGACTACTGGAAAAACCATAGCCTTGACTACATGGACCTTTGTTGGCAAAGTAATGTCTCTGCTTTTTAATATGCGGTCTAGGTTGGTCATAGCTTTTCTTCCAAGGAGCAAGCGTCTTTTAATTTCATGGCTGCAGTCACCATCTGCAGTTATTTTGGAGCCCAAGAAAATAAAGTCTGTCACCATTTCCAGTGTTTTTCCATCTATTTGCCATGAAATGATTGGACTGGATGCCATGATCTTAGTTTTCTGAATGTTGAGTTAAAGCCAACTTTTTCACTCTCCTCTTTCACTCTTATCAAGAGGCTCTTTAGTTCAGTTTCTTCCGTTAACAGTGGTGTCATCTGCATATCTGAAGTTATTGATATTTCTCTCGGCAATCTTGATTCCAGCTTGTGCTTCATCCAAACAGAGGCATTTTGCATGAAATTCTCTGCATATAAGTTAAATAAGCAAAGCAACAATATTCAGCTTTGACATACTCCTTTCCCAATTTGGAACTAGTCTGTTGTTCCATGCCCAGTTCTAAACATTGCTTATTGATCTGCATACTGATTCTTTAGGAAGCAGGTCAGGTGGTCTGGTATTCCAGTCTCCTGAAGAATCTTCCACATTTTGTTGTGATCCACACAGTCAAAGACTTTGGCATAGTCATTAAGCAAAGGTAGATTTTTTTTTTTTTTCTGGAACTCTCTTGTTGTTTTTTTTGTTTGTTTGTTTTGTTTTGCTTTGTTTTTTGTTTTTTTTTTTTGATGACCCAATGGATGATGGTAATTTGGTCTCCGGTTCCTCTGAATTTTCTAAATCCAGCTTGAACATCTGGAAATTCACAGTTCACATACTGTTGAATCCTGGCTTGGAGAATTTTGAGCATTACTTTGCTAGTGTATCAGATGAGTACAATTGTGTGGTAATTTGAACTTTTTTGGACTTGGCTTTCTTTGTGATTGGAATGAAAAACTGATTTTTCCAGTGCTGTGGACACTGCTGTTTTCCAAATTTGCTGGCATACAGAGTGCAGCACTTTCACAGCATCATCTTTTAAGATTTAAAATAGCTCAACTAAAATTCCATCACCTCCACTACCTTTGTTTGTATTGACTTGCCTTCGCATTCCAGGATGTCTGGTCTAGGTGAGTGATCACACCATGGTGATTATCTGGGTCATGAAGATCTTTTTTGTACAGTTCTTCTGTGTATTCTTGCCACCTCTTCTTAATATCTTCTGCTTCTGTTAGGTCTATACCGTATCTGTCCTTTATTGAGCCCATCTTTGTATGAAATATTAAGTTTTTTTCCATTCTATTGTTTTGTTCTATTTCTTTGCATTGATCAAAGAGGAATGCTTTCTTCTCTCCTTGCTATTCTTTGGAACTCTGCATTCAAATGTGTATATCTTTCCTTTTCTCCTTTGCCTTTAGCTTCTCTTTTTTTCACAGCTATTTGTAAGACCTCCTCAGACAACCATTTTGCCTTTTCATATTTCTTTTTCTTGGGGATGGTTTTGATCACCATCTCTTGTACAATGTTACAAACATCCACCCACAGTTCTTTAGGCACTCTATCAGGTATAGGCCCTTTGAATCTGTTTGTCACTTCCACTGTATAATCATAAGGGATTTGATTTAGGTCATACCTGAATGATATGGTGACTTTCCCTACCTTCTTCAATTTAAGTCTGAATTTGACAATAAGGAGTTCATGATCTGAGCTACAGTCAGCTCCTGGTCTTGTTTTTTGCTGACTTGTATAGAGCTTCTCCATCTTTGGCTGCAAAGAATATAATCAATCTGATTTCAGTATTGACCATTTAGTGATGTTGATGTGTAGAACCCTTATCTTGTGCTAATGAACGAGGGTGCTTGCTCTAAGTGTGTTCTCTTGGCAAAACTCTATTAGCCTTTGCCCTGCTTCCTTTTGTACTCCAAGGACAAAGTTGACTGTTACTTCACGTATCTCTTGACTTCCTACTTTTGCATTTTCCAGTCCCCTATAATGAAAAGGACATCTTTTTTGGGTGTTAGTTCTAGAAGGTCTTATAAGTCTTCATAGAACCATTCAACTTCAGCTTCTTCAGCATTACTGGTTGGGGCGTAGGCTTGGATTACTGTGATATTGAATGGTTTGCCTTGGAAATGAACAGAGATCATTCTGTCATTTTTGAGAGTGCATCCAAATATTGCATTTTGGACTCTTGTTGACTATGATGGCTACTCCATTTCTTCTGAGGCATTCTTGCCCACAGTGGTAGATACAGTTGCCCTCTGAGTTAAATTCACCCTTTCCAGTCCATTTTAGTTCACTGATGCCTAAAATGTCAATGTTCATTCTTGCCATCTCTTGTTTGATCACTTCCAATTTGCCTTGATTCATGGACCTAACATTACAGGTTCCTAGTCAATATTCCTCTTTAACCCACTGGACTTTACTTACATTACCAGTCATATCCACAACTGGGTATTGTTTTTGCTTTGCCTCCATCCCTTCATTTTTTCTGGAGTTATTTCTCCACTGATCTCTAGCAGCATAGTGGGAGCCTATAGACCTGGGGAGTTCATCTTTCAGTGTTCTAACTTTTTGCCTTTTTATACCATTTATGGAGTTCTCAAGGCAAGAATACTGAAGTGGTTTGCCATTCCCTTCTCCAACGAACCATATTTTGTCAGAATTCTCCATCATGACCCATCTGTCTCGGGTGGCCCTACACAGCACGGCTTACAGTTTTATTGAGTTAGACAAGGCTGTGGTCCATGTGATCAGTTTGGTCAGTTTTCTTTGTGGTTTTCTGTCTGTCTGCCTTCTGATAGGTAGGGATAAGAGGCTTATGGAAGTTTCCTGATGGGAGAGACTGACTGAAGGGGAAACTGGGTGTTTTCCTGGTGGGTGGGGCCATGCTCAGTAAATCTTTAATCCAATTTTCTGTTGATGGGCAGGACTATGTTTCTTCCCTGTTGTTTGACCTGAGGCCAAACTACCATGGAGGTAATGACACAAGGTGCTTTATGTGTGTGTCCTCTAAGAGTCTATTTCCCCAGTCCTGTGTAAGTTCTGGCACCTCTATGGTGGGGTTAATGGTGACCTCTTCCAAGAGGGCTTATGCCATATCCCAGTCTGCTACACTCAGAGCTCCTGCCCCTGCGGCAGCCCACTGCTGAATCGCACCTCCTCAGGAGATATTCAACACAGTTCTGGCTCAGTCTCTGTGGTGTCTCTGGGTCCTGGTGCACACAAGGTTTATTTGAGCCCTCCAAGCATCTCTGGTGGGTATAGGATTTGATTCTAAATGTGATCTTGCCCCTCCTACCATTTTGCTGGGGCTTCTCCTTTGCCCTTGGATATGGGGTATCTTTTATGGTGGGATCCAATAGTCTCTTGTCAACTTGGCGGTGCTAGTGGTAAAGAATCTGCCTGCCATTTCAGGAGACACAAGAAATGTTGGTTCGATCTCTGGGTCAGGAAGATCCTCTGGAGAAGGGCATGGCAACTCACTCCCATATTGTTGCCTGGAGAATTCCTTGGAAAGAGGAGCCTGGTGGGCTACACTCCATAGGGTCACAAAGAGTTGTACATGACTGAAACAACATAGCACACACATACAAAAGCAGAATCTATGTATATAATCAATTTTTGCCTTCCACTACTAAAGTTTTAAAATATCAAGTTACTTATAAGGTAATGGTAAAGACCCTGATACTGGGAAAGATTGAAGGCAGTGGGAGAAGGGGACAACAGAGGATAAGATGGTTGGATGGCATCACTGACTCAGTGGACATGTGTTTGAGAAAACTCTGGGAAATAGTGAAGGATGGGGATACCTGGCATGCTTCAGTCCATGGGGTTGCAAAGAGAAGGACACGGTTGAGCAACTGAACCTACCAATAAGGTAATGGCAAAAGACAATGGTATAGGTGAGGTCTATCTTTGATGCTTTTAACAAATCAGGTACTTCTTTCAAGCTTGCTGAGATCCTGGCATGAAAAATACCAGAAACTCTGCCATTTACTATTCTAAGGAATTTGGTTGATATACTGCCATTTATCACTACAAAAATTATAAAGCTATATAGAGAGGAACTTTATAGCTTTGGAATGGTTCATATCTTTCATTTATTTCACAAGTATTAATTGAGTACATATTGTGTGTCGATCATATGCCTAGGAGATACATAATGGCAGGGAAGGACAGTTCTAAACATTGCTTATTGATCTGCATACTGATTCTTTAGGAAGCAGGTCAGGTGGTCTGGTATTCCAGTCTCCTGAAGAATCTTCCACATTTTGTTGTGATCCACACAGTCAAAGACTTTGGCATAGTCATTAAGCAAAGGTAGATTTTTTTTTTTTTTCTGGAACTCTCTTGTTGTTTTTTTTGTTTGTTTGTTTTGTTTTGCTTTGTTTTTTGTTTTTTTTTTTTGATGACCCAATGGATGATGGTAATTTGGTCTCCGGTTCCTCTGAATTTTCTAAATCCAGCTTGAACATCTGGAAATTCACAGTTCACATACTGTTGAATCCTGGCTTGGAGAATTTTGAGCATTACTTTGCTAGTGTATCAGATGAGTACAATTGTGTGGTAATTTGAACTTTTTTGGACTTGGCTTTCTTTGTGATTGGAATGAAAAACTGATTTTTCCAGTGCTGTGGACACTGCTGTTTTCCAAATTTGCTGGCATACAGAGTGCAGCACTTTCACAGCATCATCTTTTAAGATTTAAAATAGCTCAACTAAAATTCCATCACCTCCACTACCTTTGTTTGTATTGACTTGCCTTCGCATTCCAGGATGTCTGGCTCTAGGTGAGTGATCAGACCATCATGGTTATCTGGGTCATGAAGATCTTTTTTGTACAGTTCTTCTGTGTATTCTTGCCACCTCTTCTTAATATCTTCTGCTTCTGTTAGGTCTATACCGTATCTGTCCTTTATTGAGCCCATCTTTGTATGAAATATTAAGTTTTTTTCCATTCTATTGTTTTGTTCTATTTCTTTGCATTGATCAAAGAGGAATGCTTTCTTCTCTCCTTGCTATTCTTTGGAACTCTGCATTCAAATGTGTATATCTTTCCTTTTCTCCTTTGCCTTTAGCTTCTCTTTTTTTCACAGCTATTTGTAAGACCTCCTCAGACAACCATTTTGCCTTTTCATATTTCTTTTTCTTGGGGATGGTTTTGATCACCATCTCTTGTACAATGTTACAAACATCCACCCACAGTTCTTTAGGCACTCTATCAGGTATAGGCCCTTTGAATCTGTTTGTCACTTCCACTGTATAATCATAAGGGATTTGATTTAGGTCATACCTGAATGATATGGTGACTTTCCCTACCTTCTTCAATTTAAGTCTGAATTTGACAATAAGGAGTTCATGATCTGAGCTACAGTCAGCTCCTGGTCTTGTTTTTTGCTGACTTGTATAGAGCTTCTCCATCTTTGGCTGCAAAGAATATAATCAATCTGATTTCAGTATTGACCATTTAGTGATGTTGATGTGTAGAACCCTTATCTTGTGCTAATGAACGAGGGTGCTTGCTCTAAGTGTGTTCTCTTGGCAAAACTCTATTAGCCTTTGCCCTGCTTCCTTTTGTACTCCAAGGACAAAGTTGACTGTTACTTCACGTATCTCTTGACTTCCTACTTTTGCATTTTCCAGTCCCCTATAATGAAAAGGACATCTTTTTTGGGTGTTAGTTCTAGAAGGTCTTATAAGTCTTCATAGAACCATTCAACTTCAGCTTCTTCAGCATTACTGGTTGGGGCGTAGGCTTGGATTACTGTGATATTGAATGGTTTGCCTTGGAAATGAACAGAGATCATTCTGTCATTTTTGAGAGTGCATCCAAATATTGCATTTTGGACTCTTGTTGACTATGATGGCTACTCCATTTCTTCTGAGGCATTCTTGCCCACAGTGGTAGATACAGTTGCCCTCTGAGTTAAATTCACCCTTTCCAGTCCATTTTAGTTCACTGATGCCTAAAATGTCAATGTTCATTCTTGCCATCTCTTGTTTGATCACTTCCAATTTGCCTTGATTCATGGACCTAACATTACAGGTTCCTAGTCAATATTCCTCTTTAACCCACTGGACTTTACTTACATTACCAGTCATATCCACAACTGGGTATTGTTTTTGCTTTGCCTCCATCCCTTCATTTTTTCTGGAGTTATTTCTCCACTGATCTCTAGCAGCATAGTGGGAGCCTATAGACCTGGGGAGTTCATCTTTCAGTGTTCTAACTTTTTGCCTTTTTATACCATTTATGGAGTTCTCAAGGCAAGAATACTGAAGTGGTTTGCCATTCCCTTCTCCAACGAACCATATTTTGTCAGAATTCTCCATCATGACCCATCTGTCTCGGGTGGCCCTACACAGCACGGCTTACAGTTTTATTGAGTTAGACAAGGCTGTGGTCCATGTGATCAGTTTGGTCAGTTTTCTTTGTGGTTTTCTGTCTGTCTGCCTTCTGATAGGTAGGGATAAGAGGCTTATGGAAGTTTCCTGATGGGAGAGACTGACTGAAGGGGAAACTGGGTGTTTTCCTGGTGGGTGGGGCCATGCTCAGTAAATCTTTAATCCAATTTTCTGTTGATGGGCAGGACTATGTTTCTTCCCTGTTGTTTGACCTGAGGCCAAACTACCATGGAGGTAATGACACAAGGTGCTTTATGTGTGTGTCCTCTAAGAGTCTATTTCCCCAGTCCTGTGTAAGTTCTGGCACCTCTATGGTGGGGTTAATGGTGACCTCTTCCAAGAGGGCTTATGCCATATCCCAGTCTGCTACACTCAGAGCTCCTGCCCCTGCGGCAGCCCACTGCTGAATCGCACCTCCTCAGGAGATATTCAACACAGTTCTGGCTCAGTCTCTGTGGTGTCTCTGGGTCCTGGTGCACACAAGGTTTATTTGAGCCCTCCAAGCATCTCTGGTGGGTATAGGATTTGATTCTAAATGTGATCTTGCCCCTCCTACCATTTTGCTGGGGCTTCTCCTTTGCCCTTGGATATGGGGTATCTTTTATGGTGGGATCCAATAGTCTCTTGTCAACTTGGCGGTGCTAGTGGTAAAGAATCTGCCTGCCATTTCAGGAGACACAAGAAATGTTGGTTCGATCTCTGGGTCAGGAAGATCCTCTGGAGAAGGGCATGGCACTCACTCCCATATTGTTGCCTGGAGAATTCCTTGGAAAGAGGAGCCTGGTGGGCTACACTCCATAGGGTCACAAAGAGTTGTACATGACTGAAACAACATAGCACACACATACAAAAGCAGAATCTATGTATATAATCAATTTTTGCCTTCCACTACTAAAGTTTTAAAATATCAAGTTACTTATAAGGTAATGGTAAAGACCCTGATACTGGGAAAGATTGAAGGCAGTGGGAGAAGGGGACAACAGAGGATAAGATGGTTGGATGGCATCACTGACTCAGTGGACATGTGTTTGAGAAAACTCTGGGAAATAGTGAAGGATGGGGATACCTGGCATGCTTCAGTCCATGGGGTTGCAAAGAGAAGGACACGGTTGAGCAACTGAACCTACCAATAAGGTAATGGCAAAAGACAATGGTATAGGTGAGGTCTATCTTTGATGCTTTTAACAAATCAGGTACTTCTTTCAAGCTTGCTGAGATCCTGGCATGAAAAATACCAGAAACTCTGCCATTTACTATTCTAAGGAATTTGGTTGATATACTGCCATTTATCACTACAAAAATTATAAAGCTATATAGAGAGGAACTTTATAGCTTTGGAATGGTTCATATCTTTCATTTATTTCACAAGTATTAATTGAGTACATATTGTGTGTCGATCATATGCCTAGGAGATACATAATGGCAGGGAAGGTGGGGGGGGGAGAGGGAGAGATGACATAATTTCCCATCCTTCTGGAATGAGCATTCTCCTCAGCAGGTTCAGGACAGCATCACCTGCTTGAAGCTAAAGAATAAAATGCACAACCTACCTGTGAGCTGTCGCCTTCTACTTCGAGTTGTTTCACAATTCGTGGAGCAGGGTGTAAACTTGGACCAAGCAGTGAAGGTGCAGTCATCACGACATGGGACTATACATTCTTGCATGAGGGGAGGCATGCCATTTATCTGCTTGAGGCATTCCGTCATTTCTGCTGATTGGTTATCATCAGAGATGCATGAGACAGCTAAAAAAAAAAAATGGATGCTTTTGTTGCTATTTTAATTAAATCAAGCTGTTGCTGATTCTTGGACGAAATAGCAGAATTCCCCAATGTTTGAAAAATTTTGTTATCACTGTAATTGCAAAAGGTGTTCAACATAGCTAACCTTATTTCTCTCTGGAAATTAAATGTTTATTGTTGCTAGTGGAGGTATTTGATAATTTAATTGGTTTCATTATTAATCCAAACCCTGCACTGACAGCAACCAAAATAATTGTTCAGTAATTTTCTGTATGTCCTTCTTGTGAGCATTTGATCTCTAGAGATGATATAAAACTGGAAAACTGAATCTACAACAGAACAATACAAAGATGAAAAAAAACCAAACCATTAAAAAATCATTTGCATTTTTCATAGATTTGATTTTTGTTAACTTGTTAAATAGCACTTATGTTTAAATGGTCCTATGTTTGTCAGTCAGTATTTAAAAATAAATTTCCCTTTCTACAAGTAAACCATTTTTTCCCCTTACTAACATTTCAAGATCAGCTAAAATTTTTAATCATGTTTTTCAAGTACAGGTATAATGTCTTCAGATAATCCCCATTACAGATATCCTACCAATTGCAGATAACTCTTCAATGCTTCTCACATACTTTTTCAACTGGAATTGTCTGCAATCATACCATGAACTTATTTCAAGGTAAAACATTTTTTTGATTTTGCTTAATTTTTGAGTCTTTAGACTAATGCCATTGTATTCAATTATGAACAAATGATATTTTGTGCCTCTTTGATTCACCCTAATTATAGACTCCATGAAATTAAAAGACGCTTACTCCTTGGAAGAAAAGTTATGACCAACCTAGATAGTATATTCAAAAGCAAAGACATTACTTTGCTGACTGAGGTCCGTCTAGTCAAGGCTATGGTTTTCCCTGTGGTTATGTGTGGATGTGAGAGTTGGACTGTGAAGAAGGCTGAGCACCAAAGAATTGATGCTTTTGAACTGTGGTGTTGGAGAAGACTCTTGAGAGTCCCTTGGACTGCAAGGAGATCCAACCAGTCCATTCTGAAGGAGATCAACCCTGGGATATCTTTGGAAGGAATGATGCTAAAGCTGAAGCTCCAGTACTCTGGCCACCTCATGTGAAGAGTTGACTCTTTGGAAAAGACTCTGATGCTGGGAGGGATTGAGGGCAGGAGGAGAAGGGTTCGACAGAGGATGAGATGGCTGGATGGCATCACGGACTGGATGGTGTGAGTCTGAGTGAATTCCGAGAGATGGTGATGAACAGGGAGGCCTGGCATGCTGCGATTCATGGGGTCGCAGAGAGTCGGACACGACTGAGCGACTGCACTGAACTGAATTATAGACTCAAAGGATATATCTTTACTTTCTAGACCAGCATGTCTCAAATTTGGCATCACTGACATTTTAGATTGGATAATTTCATTTTGTGGATACAGAAGTTAGTCTTACACATAGTAAGATACTTAGCAGCATTCTTGGCCTTAGCCAATTAGATGCCAATAGCACATGTACCCTCTTGGTTTTGAAAACCAAAAATGACTTTACACATTGACATGTCCCCCTGATTGACAACTACACTTCTCAACTGATTTCTAACCATGGATGTCTTGAGATATAGAGATTTGATGGCATAACTTCAGGTCTACTCAACAGCATCTCTGGGAAAGAAGTATGGAAATATTTTTGTCTCTAAGTATCCCAGGTGGTTCTGATCCAGCCTGTCCAATGGCCACCTGCCTTTGGCATGATGTCTTTGGAAATGGTATGTGTTAATGGATATTTGCTGAGTTTAGCATCTTAAGAACAAATTGTTTACGGTCACTTTTATTACAGCTTTTTAAAATCTACCAAATGAAAGAATAAAGAGACCACAACCTAGGAACACTGTTGTTAAGAACTGCTTATATAAACTTTTCTAGCACGGGGTAAGTATACGTAAGGACCTTCAGTTGCCTATTTCTCTTATATTCTGAATTTCTTTATCTGGGACACAACAAAAAACAAGTCAATCTGAATATCATCTCTCCATTTATCCATCCATTTATTTATTATTTATGAAGTGGTGAAAGCCAAATGTATCTAATGCTTTAGGACCAAGGAATTAGCTAAAATAACAATGGCTGTTCACACAATATGTCCCAGTTTGTACATCTGCTCTGAAGCAGGTGGGGCTATTCATTCATTTTGAATAGTTTTTATTCTTGTTTCTGTCCATATCCTAGGAACAAAATCCAGTGCACATCAAGCCAACATCACCTGCATTTTCTTTGTTGAGAATACTATAGCCATTAATGATGAATACAGTGCAAGATCTTTTCTCAAGTAGGGTACAAGCAAATGTTTACTTGAATTTCATGCTTAGATAACTAATTTGGAGTCAATTTAGGGGATTTTTACCATGCTAATTTTTTTCCAAGATGACAATGTAATGAACAACATAAAGAGGAATTTTAAACACTTTGAAAAAATATTGCTATTTGAAAACTAAGCCTCTACAAATATACAAATTAAGAGTTTTTCCAATGATAAAACATTTTAAAATACTTTCTATAATTTCATTTAAGTTTAAAATTTGAAAACTATACAATAAACATTCACTGATATTTTTAAGTTCAGCAAGCTGTCTAAATTGAGTACAAATGGATTTATGAATGTCTATATTCAACTATATTGGTTTCCCTGGTGGTTCAGTGATAAATAATTTTCCTGCAAATGCAGGAGACATGGGTATGATCCGAGGGTGGGGAAGCTCTTCCACATAAGAAAATGGTAACACACTTCAGTCTTCTTGCCTGGGAAATCTCAAGGACAGAAGAGCCTGGCAGGCTATAGCCCATGGGGTCGCAAAGAGTCAGACACGACAGGGCACACACACACACACATATAGTTCTGTGAGCAATATTAAGCGTGTATAAATTCCTTAAGTCAGAGATATTTTGAGAACTAAATCAGAGGCGGGAGGTAGATGTACTTATCAAATTTGGGGTCTTTATTACTGACACCTTTTCCCATAATAGAAGTTAATTAAATTGAGTCATTTATTGATCCATCCATCTGCTCACTTGGTTATAAAATATAAGGAATTATGAATAATTATAAAAGCATTGTGTGTGTGTGTGTGCGAAGAAATATACATGTACATATAAATCTAGCTTTCAAGGACGCTACTGTAGTGGCAGTGGTATGCACATACACAGATAATAGCAGCACATTAATACAGTTTCCCTAATGGCAATAACCAAGTGGAAATCCTGGTACACAAGGGAACAGGTACTTCAGTCTTGGATGGAAATGACATATAAAGTACAGGCGGGAAAGAAAGAAGAAGAGACTGGACCTGTGAGACATCTGTTATTTAGTCAAACTCTGAGTTCTGGAACTTTGGGATCATAGTACATCACTTGAAGCTCACAATCTAGAGAAATGATGTCTCTTTTGGTGTTTTTAAGTATTGAAAGCACTGTACTGTACTAGCGGGAAAGGTCTTTTCATCTGGCAAGGAGAAGGTATTTACTATTGATAATCTTTGTCATAAATTTCTACCTGAAATGAATCTTTTAAGAGCAACAGCAAATCAATGCTTAATTATATTTTATTAATTAAACTTGAAATATGGCTCTCTTTACTGGAGGAAAATTGTACTCCCAAGTAAAATTAGCTCAAATAGCTTTAGAACAATCTTATTGTGTGTTGTCTGAGATTTAGCTATCTTCAGCTTTGGATAGAAAACTCTCAGACTGACTGCCTGGAACAGCTGGGCACTCTCATTAAAGGAATGATGGAGAAGCAAGTGGGTGAGCTGAGTTACTGAGACGGAAGTTCTCAGATAACAGTCACCTGGCGAGTGGGTGTGGTCAGAGGACCTGGAACCCTCCACATGTCTGTGTGGTTTCCTATCCATAGTGTCTAGCAATGAGCATAAAGCACAGAATTGAGCTCAGCTTTATCTTTCTCTTAATCATGACATAGCCTGAGCCTTGGGAGAAAAAAAAAAAAATCACCAAAGAGGGGAAAAGAGTTAATTGCTTTCCCATGTTACATGATTCTTTTCAGTTCTATCAGCATGAAAAGGAATGGTCTGGCAGGAAATGTAAAATTATCTGAGAATTTAGCAAAAGAAATAAAGCAAAGATTTGTATGTATTCTCAGCGTGATTCCTAGTTAATTTTTGGAGGACACTGGCTGTCAATGTGAGATGGTTAGGCAGCCTTCTTAGGCTTTAATGATGACTGAAATCAGCAGATTATTAACTACCGCTAAATGACTAGACTTTCTGCCCCCATCACCTCTAAACTCTGATAGTAAGACATAAGTTTGTCTTCTATTCAATTATGATATGAAGAGGGCAGGGGTTGTTGGCCTTATGATAAGACATGGTAATATTCTACCTGGAATGACTAAATAAGTGATGGAATCCACTACTTCAGATCTACTCGTGTTCATCACCTTCACCAAGGATACATTACTTTCCCAAAGTTGTTCCTAACTAGAGTCCAACTCTAATAGTTGACAAGAAAAGGTAGGAAAACTTGATTAAAGAGGTCATGATTTCCAGGAAATGAGGGTGACATGCTAGAAAAATAGAAGAGCTCTATTAGCTTGCTGTTCTGAAACTGAACCACTTCAGTTCCGGTAGAGTTCGATATATGTACATCGAAAAGGAGGGAGTGGCTACTGCTCAGCTCACACAACATTCGAACAATGTATTCTATAGTGCAGACCCTGCAACAGAAGCCTGGGATACGCAGGTTAAAGAAACGTGGAAATAAAAGCTCATTCCGCTCAGGGTCTTGCAAGGGGAGGACTCTGGGGCCTCAGGCACTGGGCAGCCAGGAGCCTTCCTGGATAGAGGGGAGGCTTGAAGAATGTACACAGTGAAGACATGAGTCTGACCAGGGGCCTGGCGCAACTTTATCTGTGCAGGGGAATAAGCAGATGTGCTGGTGTCTGGCCCCTGCTATACACATTCTAAGATCCTGTACCTCTTCTTTGATAAGGCTCATAACATTTGTGACTACCTGTTCCATGCCTGTGTAACAAGAACAACTAATTTTATGATGCAATGCCACCTTGCCCCTTATACATGTGGGGACCAGCACTGTTAATACAAAAGGAGGTCACAGATCATAAGTCTAAAGAGTTAGATGTTATCATTGAAATTTACAAACCTGTAATAGATCAGTTCTATTCTAATTAAAATACTTCCTGACGTGGAACATGAAGTTCCAATATAAATTCTGGGATGACTTGGAGGTTCAGGCTGGAATGTGGCAGCTCAGGAACTGTGGTCCTAGGCCTGAGTCTCTGGCCAGTCCTCCTTTCTTCTCACTCCCAGCTGGATTCTACCTCCAGAAGGAACATCTTACATTTGTGAGTGGGCACTACAGTCAATACTCCAAAGCTTAATTCACAAATCGGCCACCCTGGTACACTCATCAGATTTAGGGTGTATATGGAGGCAGTGCAAATGCTGATCACAGGTCAGACTCAGAGAAGAGGCTCCTATAAGTTATTGAAGCTGGTTCAGGGCTCTTGCTACTGCTGCTAAGTCACTTCAGTTGTGTCTGACTCTGTGCCACTCCATAGACGGCGACCCACCAGGCTCCCTTGTTCCTGGGATTCTCCAGGCAAGAACACTGGAGTGGGTTGCCATTTCCTTCTCCAATGAATGAAAATGAAAAGTGAAAGGGAAGTCGCTCTTGCTGATCCCATGGACTGCAGCCTACCAGGCTCCTCAGTCCATGGAATTTTCTAGGCAAGAGTACTGGAGTGGGGTGCCGTCGCCTTCTCTATCAGGGCTCTTAAGGCAGAGGATTCTAAAGTTCTGACAACTAGGCAGAGTTTAGATAAGGAGTGGATAAGGAATCATGGCATCCTTGCTTCTGAGAAGGAACAGGCTGGAAGAGGGTCAGAGAAGGGTCCTCTAAGGCAGGGGTTCCCACCCCTAAGGATCTAATGCTTGATGAGGTGGAGCTGATATAAATAATAATAGAAATAAAGTGCACAGTGAATGTAACGTGCTCGAATTCTCCATAAGCCATACTCTCTACTTTGTCCACAGAAAAAGTGTCCCTGGTGTCAGAAGGTTGGCAACCCTGCTCTAAGGCACAGAGGTCAGCTCTGAGACTAGGGGCAGAACTGCACTCCACTCCGATTATCTCATCATACGCTGACGCAGCCTTTCTTAAGAGCGCCCTTCCTTGTAGGTAATCAGGAAAGGTGCAATTGCCAATTAAAGCTACCTCAGATTTGGCCATTTTAATTGCCTCCTTCCTATTTAAAATAATTATTTCCAGGTAAATGTGCAGTTTCTCTTCTAGCCACTTCCCCCTCTCCCCTCCAGGAAGGAATCTGGGTGCCCAATAGCTATCAGGGGTCTCAGATCTGTATGCAGGTCCTTGAGAAGTGCCCTGGGTCACTGCCAGTGTCTACAGTGAAAGTGGCCCTTGTCCACCAGGTGGCTGCTCACCCACCAGGGAGGTCTCCTTTCAGGGTGAAAATCACAGGAACGCTCCCTTCTCAGCCTGATCCTCATCAGACGGCTGTTGTCCTCTAAGCTGATGAGGGCTCAGGCCACCTGGTAGCTCCTGGCGTGGAACTTTCTGCTGGGGCCCTGGAGTGGGGAGATCAGTGTTCTGGGAGAGTCAGAGTATGTTCTCCTGTGAAGCCTACCCACGCCAGCAGCTACCACGCCCTTCCCAGGGTGTGGAGGCATTTCTGTAGACTGTAACAGGAAACTCAGGGAGCTTCTGAGGAGGCAATGAGGCCCTCCTCCTGGCGTGGCACCCCCATAGGGCCTCTCTTCCCAGAGTTCTGAAGAAGATATGGAACAGAAATCCCTTTTTGCTAGTTCCTTAGCCAAACTCTCCACCTCTTACATCAGTCCTGAGTTGGGGAAAACCATGACACAGGTTACTATTGCTTGTCTTCCCCACTCCAGATTTTCTGTTACTATTAATCACCCATCCAAGCCAAAAGACAAGGGCTTTGCATTCTTTCTGATGGATAGACACATCCATCTCCTATCTGAGATGACATTTATCTTGTCCCTTTCCATGAAGCCATAATACAGACAAGATGCAGAGAGAAAAATTTCACTGGATTAAGGATGCAAATTTAAAGGCATTTGAAAAATATGAAGCCTATCACACATGTGCTTTACCACTAGGTGCTGAGATCTGGAGAGTAGAGTCTGTGACTGGCTGGTGTAAGGATGTTTATTACAAATTAATGTGCTCCTTCTCCTTAATACAGTAAAGGACTTCCCAGGTGGCACAGTGGTAAAGAACCCACCTACCAGTGAAAGAGATACAACAGACACAGGTTTGATTCCTGGGTCAGGAAGATCCCTTTGAGAAGGAAATGGCAACACACTCCAGTATTCTTGCCTAGAAAATTCCAAGAACAGAGGAGCCTGGTGGGCTACAGTCCATGCAATCACAAAGAGTTGGACATGACTGAGTGTGTGCATGCAAACACACACACACACAAAATAGAAGGGTGTCTTAAAACCCAAGGCTATGGCACCTCACTCCAATATTCTTGCCTGGAAAATCCCATGGACGGAGGAGCCTGGTGGGCTGCAGTCCACGGGGTCACTAAGAGTCGGACACGACTGAGTGACTTCACTTTCACGCATTGGAGAAGGAAATGGCAACCCACTCCAGTGTTCTTGCCTGGAGAATCCCAGGGACGGGGGAGCCTGGTGGGCTGCCATCTATGGGGTTGCACAGAATCAGACACAACTGAAGCGACTTAGCAGCAGCAGCAGCACCACAGCGTAGGAGGCAGGGGTCACTAGGAATGTCGCCTCGGGTGTCAGGTGCTGAAGGACTTAAATGCTCTACTGCAGCAGTCCCCAACCTTCTTGGCACCAGGGCCCAGTTGCATGGAAGACAATCTCTAAATGTCGCCTCGGGTGTCAGGTGCTGAAGGACTTAAATGCTCTACTGCAGCAGTCCCCAACCTTCTTGGCACCAGGGCCCAGTTGCATGGAAGACAATCTCTCCACACACTGGGGGATGAGGGGAAAGAGGTAGATGGCTTGGGGATGATTCAAGTGCATTATGTTTATTATGCACTTTATTTCTAGTCTATTTCCACTATTGCTCTGACAGCAGATGCCAGTGTTTAGCTTAGAGTTTGGGGACCCCTGCTCTACTGAAGAGCTCAACTATTGGTCCTTTAGTTTCAGGAAAGACCCATGAGACGCTTTTTAATGTTACTGTTTCCAGGGTATTACTATTTTTTTTTTTTGTTGTCACTGTAACAAATTACCAAAATCATAGCAGCTTGCAAGAACAGAAATATTTTCTCTTACAGTTCTAGGAGTCAGAAGTCCAAAATCAGTTTCCTTGGGCTGAAGTCCAAATGTCATCACGACCAGTTCCTTCTGAAGGTTCTATGGAGAATCAGGCACCAGGCCCTTTCCCGTTCCAGCAGCTGCCTGCATCCTTCACTCCTAGCCCTTCCTCAGTTTTCAAATCCAAGAGTGTGGCATGAGCATGTGAGCAGGTCACTTTCCCTCTGCGTCATCAAAGGGCATCCTGCCTCCCTCTTACTTAGAAGCTCTGTTGTGATTCCATTGGATCCACCTGGGTGATCCAGCATATTCTCCCCTCACAGTCTTACTTAATCACGTCTACAAGGTCCTCTTTGCCATAGAAATAAGATATTTACAGGTTCCTGGGATTCGAGCTTGTGCATTTAGGGGAGCTTTTAGCCAGCCTACAATATAGGGCAAAGGTATTTCTTCGTAGCTCATCCACTGGAATAAGAATCAAGCCTACCTCAACTACTTCCAAAAATAAGAAAAACAGAGTTGACACAATCAGGCTTACCACGCCTTCCTCATCCTTGCTCTCACAACAGGTTGGTTTTAATTCTCTGGTTTTTCAATCAACCAGCCTGACTTCCCTCAGCCACTCAGCTGCCTTTAGAATTACTCTCCCCACCCTCTGTTGGGTACCCTTAGGGAAAACAGACAGATTTATTTCTTATTCAATACAAAGTATAAGGAAGACTGCATACATCTATAGTAAGTAAAAGTGCATTTCAGTGGCAAATACCAGGATTGGGGGCAGTCTGAGCCATGGGAAATGCAGAGCCACTTTTCCCCCATCTAACTGCAACCCTTGGATTGTTGGCTTCATTAATGAAGGAACAGTCTCTGCAGAGAAATATTAAAACTGAGAAGGAGAACAGTTAGAAGGAATAGGAAGTTCTAAGTCCTGAAAAAGTGGCTTCCCTGGTGGCTCAGTGGTAAAAGAACCCACCTGCCAATGCAGGAGACACAGGAAATGTGGGTTCAGATCACTGGGTCAGGAAGATCCTGTGGAAATGGCACCCCATCCAATATTTTTGCCTGGAGAATCCCCAGAGGAGCCTGGTAGGCTAAAGTTCATGAAGTCTTAAAGAGTCAGACAAGACTTAGTGATGGAGCATGTGAGTGCTAGAAAAGAAGGCTAAGTCTAAGCTCTTATTCACAGGAAGCATGCCTCATTGCTCCTGCTCTGCACTGTCCACCATGGGAGAGGACAGCCTTGAGCCACTCCCGCCATCCAAGCTTGAGAGCCACAGGCTGGCCAGGGATGGGATGGGTATCAATATGGGCTCCCACATGCTGCGTGCAGTTGTCTTCCCAGTGCGTCTTGCCCATTTACTCTGGCCTCTGTTCTAATACTTCATGCAAGTGGCCAGCACTGATGTGAGGCATGGCCAGGAGCCCTGGTGTCATCATTGGCAACAGGGAAGGAGGCCCTCAGCATGGCATTTCCCAGGGGAGAGACTGGGGTCACCCAGGACTGACCAAGCCAACTTCACTCAAGGATCAAACCTAGGCCCTTCCCCTTCAGATGTTAACCACCAAAGTTCAAACTACCAACCGTCTCGTACCCTAATTCTCTCAGTGGGTATCCCAGCAACTCCATTTCTGTGACAACTATAGGTAGTAGAGAAGACATTTTCACTTGCCATTATTCAAATGAGTCAATTTGGGATGAAAAGCCAGTTCTTGCCATATTCCAAGTGTTTTCATTTTCTCCTAGTATTTTTTTTCTTCCTGTACAGAGCACAGTGGGGGAAAGCATGGTATTTGGAGATCCCATTCTTCAAAAACTATATTTGAATAAAATGTGTGCTTATTATTACATGCTGAATGACATATACGCAACTTTTGAGTGGAACAGCATGAGTTGTGGAAATTGAATTAAACAATAAACGGGTAATTGCTTGTTAGGGTGCTTTAATTGACTCATAAGTACCATATGAGAAGCTGTGTGGCTGCAGGAGCCCAATTATAGGCTTGCTTATGGAAAGATACAACTCATTCTGCATGTTGGAAACATATTCCCCAATTATTGGTGCCCTCCTAGAAAAAAAGAAAAAAGAATTTTCAAATAAATAAGAAATGCTTAGTAAGCTAATAACGTGGACTTAGTCCCTTAGTCACTTGAAGCATTTTATTTAGGTTCTAATGCATGATCAGGAAATGAACAGTTAAAAATGCCCATTGATTTTATTCCAGGGGATTTTTAAGCCCCAAAGCTGTCTCTATCCACAGCTAACCAAGGAAGCATATACAGGCAGGGCTCTTTACTTCAAAGGATTTGTCCCTTAACTGAAAAATACTGGCTAGAATTAAATACTTCAGGAAAGAAGTGGACAAAATAAAATAAAATTTTGATAAAAAATTCTATCAAAAAGAAAAACAAACATATAAAAAGGATACCAAAAACAGGTGAGTCACAAGGGAGGGCAGGGGATCTTAAGCTCTGATTGCTGGTCTGGTATGGCAGATTCTTGAAGGGAATGCTAGGACTGTGGTCAAGATACCCAGCCACTGTTGGGAAGCAAACTGAGCCAGATGAGCTGTGGGCCTTGGGGAGTGAGGGACACAGGAGGACCGAGTTGACTAACAAATCAAGTTAGGAAACCAGAGGTTCCAGACAAGTATGGTGGGCACCTTCAAAAACTCAAGGAGAGAAGGAGTAATCATTCAATTCAGTTCAGTTCAGTCACTCAGTTGTGTCTGACTCTTTGCTTAAATCTAAGAGAAAAGGGCATTACATTGTCCTTTGCTAGGACACAATGTCATCTGACAATGATGTCTGCACAAGCTTTAGACCCCCAATGATTTCCATTAACCACAGTGAAACTACTCAAATATTTAAGTACAGAGGGTAGCTCGCTTGTTGAAGATGGTGCAAGACAAGTCTCTTAATTTCCAACCACCTCTCCCCTAAACGAGACCCCAGAAATATATACTCAGAGTAGACCAGACCAGGCTATGAAAAGTCAGCTATAAAGTTCTTAGCCTTTCCTTCAATTTAAACTGCCTCTCTGAGTCCTTCCTCCTACAGAGAAATATTAAAATCTGTATTGGAGACCACCATTTAAAAATGCATCAATTCATCATATTTGCAGCCATAACTATAAATTAAATCATGACAGTGAATATGAAGGAGTCATCATTGCAACCAAGATTTTTGTACATCAGTGACTCCCTCCCTGGTTTTATAATACTTTAGAGTAGCTTCATGCATCTCAGTTGACTTCTTTCATTCAGTGGGGAACGATTATTTATGGTAGAGTGTTTTTTTTGGAGGGGGACCAGGCAAAGGGTGATGAAAATGTCCTGGAATTTGAGTGTGGTGATGGTTGTATAACTATAAACATTAAAAAAAAAAAAAAAAAAAACCTACTCACTTTAAAGAGTGAGTTTTCTCTCAATGTAGCTACTAGGAAAACTTCATTATGTAAGTATTCTGAATTCCTTTCTGAATCAAATAAAATTTTAGAAGAAAGAGCTCAGAAATCATGGCACAAAATTTTCAATTAGATGCTACATGTCCAGAAATCCTGGGAATTAACTATTTACCAGTAAGCAAATAAATTTTTCTCCCTAAAGTTATGCCCCAAACTATTTACATTAGCTTTCGAGCTAGAATCAAGACTGCTGGGAGAAATATCAATAACCTCAGATATGCAGATGACACCACCCTTATGGCAGAATGTGAAGAGGAGCTAAAAAGTCTCTTGATGAAACTGAAAGTGGAGAGTGAAAAAGTTGGCCAAAAGCTCAACATTCAGAAAATGAAGATCATGGAAACTGGTCCCATCACTTCATGGGAATAGATGGGGAAACAGTGTCAGACTTTATTTTTCTGGGCTCCAAAATCACTGCAGATGGTGACTGCAGCCATGAAATTAAAAGACGCTTACTCCTTGAAAGAAAAGTTATGACCAACCTAGATAGCACATTCAAAAGCAGAGACATTACTTTGTCGACTAAGGTCTGTCTAGTCAAGGCTATGGTTTTCCCTGTGGTCATGTATTGGATGTGAGAGTTGGACTGTGAAGAAGGCTGGGCATTGAAGAATTGATGCTTTTGAACTGTGGTGTTGGAGAAGACTCTGGAGAGTCCCTTGGACTGCAAGGAGATCCAACCAGTCCATTCTGAAGCAGATCAACCCTGGGATTTCTTTGGAAGGAATGATGCTAAAGCTGAAACTCCAGTACTTTGGTCACCTCATGCAAAGAGTTGACTCACTGGAAAAGACTCTGATGCTGGGAGGGATTGGGGGTAGGAGGAGAAGGGGACGACAGAGGATGAGATGGTTGGATGGCATCACTGACTCGATGAATGTGAGTCTGAGTGAACTCCAGGAGTTGGTGATGGACAGGGAGACCTGGCGTGCTGCAATTCATGGGGTCGCAAAGATTCAGACATGACTGAGTGACTGAACTAAACTGAACTGAAGGACATTAAGATTTTTTCAATTATTTTTTAAATGTTTTCCTCCATTAAGGGAAAAATATATTTGCCTAGACTTTCTGTGATGCTATATTTATTGTTAGAATTCTGCAGAACTCTATTTTGAGGACATAACAGTTTAATAGAAGATAGAATCTCTGCCCTATGAGAGATAATAATCTATACAGAATAGTAATAATCTATACTGAATACTCAAATTCCAGCAAGTAGGGTGAAAAAAAATCACTAAGTATACAAATATCTATGAACCACCTGCATTTAAATATATTCAGTATGCACAATCACTGCATGGTAGTTAACAGTTAATTTCTCAATACGTTATAAAAATCTTTCAGGTAAGAAATCACCTAGCTCCCCTTAAAAATGTGTTTGTTTTCTTTCCTTCTTTCTATATCATGGGCTCATTAGAGGTGTAAACTAATGATGAGTTGCTTTCTAGTATTTCCAAGTCATTTTTCTCAGAGCCACTAAAAACACATCAGATCAGATCTCTTCAGAAATATCTCCCACATCCAAATTCTCGTCTTGTGTCAAATGAAATCCTCAAGTCTAGTATGGAAGTTTTTGACATTTCTTTCATATATGTCAGGGAAAATTCATACACACTTCATTCTACAGAATATTGTCTATAATTATGCAATATGCTGGAAGCTTTATGCTTCTCCGGTCCCTATTTGATGTACATGAACAAAAGAAATGTATATTTGGCATGTGTGAAAGAATAAATATGCTAATTCACACACTGCATGTAGAAAGTGATTTATTCCAGTTTTAAAGGAATATGGCAGTATTTACATAAGACTCACCTGTATCTCTGCTAACAGCTGTTCTTCCAAATCAGGAGAAAAAAAATGGACTGGGTATTTTTTTTACAGTTGCTCTGCGTTTGACAGATGGATGGTGCTTAGTACCTGCTGCACTTCACAGAAAGCCACAGGGAAGACTTGGGCCAAATAGCTGCAGCAGGTAATTATAGATTTTTTTCAAGTATTTACTTTAGGAGCTTAAGAGGTAAGATTCTTCAAAGCCTTTGTGAAACAAAAATTGTAACTATGTCTGCCATGAAATAAGCTATCTTGATAATGAGTGCTAAACATCAAGTCATATAATCATCCCAGTAACAGTAACTAAGTAACCAATGAGATGTGAAATGCAAATTTTGAAATAATTTGGTGTTCTCTATTGAAAAACAACTTCAAAGACCTAGGATATTAATTATCTCATTGCTACAGAGAAACAATAAATCAGCCCCATATCCATATTTATCTTTCCCCCTTATTAAAGCATACTACATTTTCTTGTGGTTCTGTCTACTAACACATCTCTAAGGAACTCTCCTTTTCCTACAAATGATTTCCTCTTTGTAGATCACTATGGGTACTCATGCTTTACTCAGAACCATAATCACCAGCATTATAATAAATTGTCGGTTATGTACAAAGCTGATGTCATGTCAAGAAGACATTTGTTTTCATTTGCTTGTCTCTTCCTCCATACACTCTGCCAAAATGCTGCTGCAATTACATTTCTTCATTTCCATTTACTCTTTGGGCCTCTGGAGACCATGCATTTGTGACATTCTTTATGATAAATACAACTGCTACATTTTAATTCAGTTCAAGAATCTCAAACCTAATAAAACCCCATTATAAAAGTCGGGAAAATGGTCTTATCATATGCACTGTATATATTCATTGGTCATGCAATTTCTTTTCTCTCACAAGACTTTTTAAGAACAATTCACTTCATGTAACATGTGGATGGAATCTTGAAAATTGTATGCAAGAAATGTGAAGTAAATTAATTATTTAATGCAATAGTGAAGCCTGCTATGGGAAGATTTTCTATCCAGGATAATGACCTGTAACCTCAAAGGTGCATTTTTCAATATAAACAGTCAATGTTGTGCTTATGTGAAACCGAGTTTGTTTAAATGATATATACCTCAAAATCAAATGTCTCCAATATCTTATGTATAAGTTTTTAACAGCTAAAATTAGATGAATTAAGATTAAAACCGTCTTCCAGCATCTTATCAGTTATGAGTAAAGTCAGGAAACTGATCTATTTTTACCTTTAAGTACTGAAAAATAATGAATCTTAATGTGACTAACTATTCAATTCACATACTACTTGAGGAAGTACTGACATCTTGCATGCTGATTTCAGACCCAAAGCAAACTGGACCCTGTAACCAGATCTTCTCTTAAAAATTAAATTATTTCACATATTTGCTTCAAGCCCTCACAGCATCCAAGTTAAACTTGCTTTTCCACTAGAGATCATGCCAATGACCAGGACAATCTGAGAAGGCAACACGGCCAGCCAAGAGGATGAGACTGGCTCCAGCTTTTCCTGTATTAGCTGCAGGACCCACTGGGCTAGGCTCCTTGAAACTCCAGTGTATTTATACGCAGATTGAAAGAGATGGACCAGTATGTGCTGGGTCTCTTTGAGCTTGAATAGTCTTTGATTATGAGTACATGCATGTACAAAGTACTCAGGTGGGTACATTACGGTTCATGGTTCTATTGAAAACTTGTAAGATTAGCATGGACACTTGGTAACAAAACAAACATTCATGCATAATTGTTTCTCTTTCACTTAGTGACATCCTAAGTACACAGAGCATGCTAACATACAATGGAAAGTATTTTAATTTTATTAAAAAAAATCCATACTTATCTCTGGAAATTATTTTAGATAACATAAAAAGTAGACTTCCAGGTAAAAATGGCAGAGAAGAAACTTACATGCACTTGTGCTTTTTGCTTGTGTGCATGCTCAGTTGCTTCAGTTGTATCTGACTCTTTGCGACTCCGTGGACTGTAACTCACCAAGCTCCTTTGTCCATAGGTATTTTCCAGGCAACAATACTGGAGTGGGTCACCATGCCCTTTTCCAGGGGATCTTCCCAACCCAAGGATTGAACCCACATCTTTTATGTCTCCTGACTGGCAGGTAGGTTCTTTACCACTAGTACTATCTTAAATATCATTAAAACATAACACATTGAGAAATGAGAAAGAGCAGAATGGTGTCATGATTCCAGAAGTTATGTATCAGAGGAGCAGAGTTAAAGGATTAAACAGACTGAAGAAACATTAAATTTTAAAGTAGAAACAGCAAAAGCCAAATCTGACTTATAGAATATCTAGAAGTGTGGCTGAATGGGGGGAAATAGGTGTTTTTTTTTAAAAATAAGAAGCCACCTTGAGTGTATACAAAGCAGTCATCTCCACAACTCACTGCCAGGCCACATAGCAAGGATACTGACTCCTTTCTACTTACACTTTTTGCAAAAGACTGGATTTTAAAATGAGTATGTTAAAGGCTCACTAAACCAGAAGCCAAACAGAGAAGTTTGGCTTGATCACGGTCATGCTGAATTCTCTCACCAGCTTCCCTAACTCAGTCCAGAGACTGGAAACTAAATCTTCCTCCTCCAGGCAGCCAATTTGGAAGTCTGTTCCGGGAAATACAAAGTTCAAGAGGAAAGACCTAACTCTGTTGACATGAGAAGTTTTCCAACTGAACAGCCCAGGTAGGTATTCTGCTCTTAAGCTAGCATGGGCAGCCAGCTTCATATAACTCAGCCCTGCTAATTCTAAAGAGAAGCAGAAAAACAAGAATGATCAGATATCTGAGGAAAATGACACAAAAAGAGGAACCAATTCAAACTATAGAATAAAAATAAGTTGGGACACACTGAAATCTTTTAAGGGGAATTCAAAAAAGAAACATGTACCTCAATATTCATTGCAACACTAGTCACCATAGCCAGGACACAGAACAACCTAGATGTCCACTGACAGAGGAATTGATAAAGAAGATGTGGTACATATATACCATAGAATATTCAGTTCAGTTTAGTTCAGTCGCTCAGTCATGTTCAGCTCTTTGCAACCCCATGAATATTACTCAGCCATAAAAAGGAATGAAATTGGGTCACTTGTAGTGATATGGATGAGCCAGAGTCTGTCATACAGAGTGGAATAAGTCAGAAAGAGAAAAACAAAATATCACATATTAACGCATGTATATGGAATCTAGAAAAATGGTACTCATGAACTTATTTGCAAGGCAGTAATAGAGATGCAGACTTAAAGAATGGACTTGTGGACACAGCTGGGGAAGGAGGGCTTGGGACGACTTGAGACAGTAGCATTGACATATATACACTACCATGTGTGAAACAAATAGCTAGTAGGAAACTACTGCACAGCAGAGGGAGCTCAGCTTGGAGCCCTGTGATGACCTAGAGAGGTGGGATGGGAGGCAGTGGGAGGGAGGGTCAAGAGGGAGGAAATATATGTATGCATATTGCTGATTCACAAAGCTGTACAGTAGAAATTAATACAGCATTGTAAAGCAATTATATTCCAATTAAAAAATAAATTTTGAAAAACCTTGATGGGGAGAAAACAAAATAAAAGGCTATCACTAAAACCATTTTTTCATATACATATTTCTACCATGTGACTGGAAGTGGACACTCTGAAAATAGAATATTGAGCAAATAAAGACCTTTCAGAAGTTTAAACAAAGGGAAAAGTGAAAGTGAAAGTCGCTCAGTCATGTCCAACTCTTTGTGAACCCATGGACTATATTCCCCCATGGACTACATTCCACAGACTATCCATGGAATTCTCCAGGCCAGAATACTAGAGAGGGTAGTCATTCCCTTCTCCAGGGCATCTTCCCAACCCAGGGATCGAACCCAGGTCTCCCACATTGCAGGCAGATTCTTTACTGGCTGAGCCACTAGGGAAGCCCAAGAATACTGGAGTGGGTAGCCTACCCCTTCTCCAGTGGATCTTCCCAACCCAGGAATCAAACTGGGGTCTCCTGCATTGCAGGTGAATTCTTTACCAATTGAACACTCAGGGAAGCCTTTAAACAAAGTAGCAGAAACTAAAAGAGAAACTCAGTAGAGGATAAGATTAAGTTGAGGAAGTCTTTCAAAGTAGAATAAAAAGACAGATGGAAATTAGGAGAGAAAAATATTTAGAAAACATATCCAGAGGGTCTAACATTTGGCTCTTAGGAGTTCCAGAGCTAGAGAATAAAATAAATTAGGCAAGAAAATCATTAAAACAAAAATAGTTCATGAAAATGTCAAGAATATATATTTCTAAATTAAAAGAAATTCTGAATGCTTCAGTTCAGTTCAGTTCAGTTCAGTCACTCAGTCGTGTCCAACTCTTTGCAACCCCATGAATCACAGCATGCCAGGCCTCACTGTCTATAATAAACTCAATTAATATAAATCCCTAAGAAGGTAAATCTTAATGAAATTTTAGAACAATGTAGACAAAGATCTCAAAAGCTTCTAATGTCTTGCCCCTAATGAAATCCAGAAGGAAATCATATACAAAATTCTGAAGGAAAAGTTTTTCCAGCTTAAACTTCTATACCTCATTTAATTATCATTCAAGTGTGAGAAAAGAAAAAGGTATTTTCAGACATTCCTGGTTATGAAAATTTTAACTCCAAATCCTTTCCCAGGAAACTATAGAAGGGTGAATTTCACTATAAGAAAAGAGTAAATCAAACAAGAGTGGAGGAGAGAATGAGAAGAAAGGTGGATGAGGAAAGAGGTCCCAGGATGACAGATAAAAATATAATAATTGAGCTGAGATTGAATAGGTCAGAAATGCCATGAGAGCTTTTTCTGAAATATGAAACTGATGGATCTGATCATCTTGAGAAAACATATACTGAATCATCAGAGTTTGGGTTTTTTTTCTAGCCAAGAGAAGACAAATAACAAAATAAAGAAAAAAAAATCTAGAAAATGAATAACTCCAGGGATAATAAAATGTTACATGAAAAGAATGATTATCATAGTTTACTTATACAAGTCAAGGGTTTCAAAAACACCCATAAACCAATATAAACACTGAATATATTGATCTAATAAAATTACATAATTACTAGATGGGGTAATAGGAAGGGTGCCTGTCTAATTAGGATAGGATGAGACAAAAGAAAAACTCCTTATAATTTATAGTGAGAAGGCAGTAGTTAATGCTTAAATCTGAAAAAAAGAAAAATCCATAAGCCTAACACAATTTTTGGTATACATTTTAAAAAACCAATATAATTAGCTAAAATAAATGAAAGTAGTTGACCTTGGGGTGAGGCAAATTAAGGTAAATGTCACAGAATATTTTTAAAATTTTATTGTAGA
>SJYC01140111.1:0-36921 GCA_006408675.1 Madoqua kirkii | reverse complement strand
TAATGAGTTATGAGTTGTCAATGGGTTTGGAGTAATTTGGGGCAGCCTGTATATTGAAGCTCAGGGCTATGTTCCTGTGTTGCTGGAGAATTTGTGTGGTGTGTTTTGCTCTGGAACTTGTTGGCCCTTGGGTGATGCTTCATTTCAGTGTAGGTTTGGAAACGCTTGATAAGGTCCTATTGATTAATGTTCTCTGGAGTCAGGAGTTCTCTGGTGTTCTCAGGATTTGGACGTAAGCCTCTTGCCTCTGGTTTTCAGTCTTATTCTTAGAGTAGCTTCAAGACTTCACCATCTATACAGCATTGATGATAAAACATCTCCTTTCAAAGACAATGGGCTGCTTTTCTGGGTGCCTGATGTCCTCTGCCAGCATTCAAAAGTTGTTTTGTGGAATTTACTCAGTGTTCAAATGTTCTTTTGATGAATCTGTGGGGAAGATAGTGGTCTCCCCATCCTATTCCTCTGCCGTCTTAGGACCACCCTCCCATTTGACCTTTAAATGTTGGAGTTCTTCTGAGCTTGGCCTTAAGCATTCATCTCTTCTCACATAACATATTCTCTTAGACTAGCAGATCACACTCACTTCCAAAGATTCAATTACCATTGGTAATACCAGGTTTGAATTTGTAACTCAGACCTTTCCATTTAGCCCCAGCTCTCTAAGCATCTCCTCCAGAGTATTTGTTTCAGGCTAGGTAAACATGGCATGTCCAAAGTAAAATTAATGATCTTCTTTGAATCTTGCTCCACTCTAAATGCTAACTCCCTTGTGGAATCACCATCAATGCTATCCTTGCTCAAGCCAGAAACCTGAGTGCTGTCCTAAATACTTCTCTCATTTTACTTCTTTATTCAATTAATCTTGAATATTCTACTTTTTAAATATGTCTGCAGCACATCCTTTTCTATTTCCACTGTTGTCTTGATAATCAAAGCCACTCACCTATCTTCACTGGATTATGAAATCAGCCTCTCACCTAGTCTCCCTTACTCCTGTCATCCTTCCTCTCAATTTATTCTCCATATTGCTATTAGAGTGATCTTTTTAAAACAAAAATCTAACATGCCACTCTGCAGCCAAACACTGCATTGCTTCCATCATAATGTCTAAGTTCATTATTACCATGGCTTACATGCTCCCCTATGAGCCTCCTTCCCTTCCAACTGGTATAGCTTTACTTCCAATACTCTATTTCCAACTACAGTCAAAGTAGTTATATTTCAATTATTCCACTGCAGTAAACAACATCCTTACATACAGATTTATACATACTAGTTCCTTTGTTGGAACTATCTTGTCTCCTGTTCTTGACCAATCAAATTCCTTTTATCCTGTCTCCACATCATTACACTCACTCATTTCACTCTGAACTTTACATTTATAACACTTATAAGAATAAGAATTGCTAAAAATATGTTGGTCTATTCTCCATTTTATCCCTGGTACCTTGGAACATAGCAGGCTATCAAATAGTTCTTTCTTTTGTAAATAATTTATAAGAAAATTTAACATTTAAGAGACATTTTTACTGAAATTTGATAGCAATATCATTGTTTATACTCTCTGTGTGTGCTATAGTAAAAGTATCAGAAATACAGTTTAGCAAATAATGATTAAGTATGGCTACACCTTATGATTTATCTCAGAGTTGGCAGGCAAGAGAAGATACTTTTTAAAAAGTAGTTCTTTTTGTACCTTTAACATTACAGTTCTTGTTGGCTTATCATTGAGCAAGATTTTGAAAAAGCATGGACTCATTTTAAAAATCAGAGAATAGAAACTTGAAATAACTATCACAAGTAACTACCTGGGTATTCAAGAGTCAAAGAAAAATGGTCTCAATAAAATGTTGAACACAGCAGGCAATGGCAATAGCCTACTTTGAAACTGTAACTGGAAGCAGAGTTTCCAGTAAGTGGGTCAGACAGCTTTGCCCTCCTGGCATAAGTTTTTAAGGGAATTGAGAGATTCATGAATTAAAGATAGACCTTTCTAAAATATTACAAATCTACAGCCATCACCTGGCACATTATTTAATAAATTGCCAAGGATTTTCATGAACTCTGCACATGCCAGGCATGATCTAACAAACAACATTGGGGTACTGTGTCCTGGCTGGCTTTAATCAACTGAAAAGGAATGCAATCAGCACCACAAATTAATGATGTTCCTTTTCACGGTCATTTTGTTCTATAAAGAAATGACAAATGGGTAAAAAAACACTGTGAGAAAAATCACAAAATGATGTCTCCATAGCAAAAATAAGTTAGTTTGATTTGAAGATCCCCATGATTATTTCTACATGATTTCCTAATGCAATAGACTTCAATGGGTGCCTCTGAAAACATTTTTGATTTTGATCACAGAGTCAAATAAAGAGCTTTGCCACAGGACAAAATAAATCACCAATCTTATCTAAGTGTTTCACAGACTGTGGAAATAGGCAAATACACACAGGTACACAAATTCACATTTAGAAAATTACCATTTTACATGGCCAGAAAACTATTATTTTATAGTTATTTCATACTGTTATTGATTTTTCAAGACTTTCAGATTATTATCACTTCTTAAAACCACATGAAAAGTAAAGAACAATATTCTGTACCCAGGGATGTTCTAACAACATGCACAAATTTTTTTAATTAATTTATTTAAATTGGAGGATAATTGCTTTACAATATTATGATGATTTTTGCCATACGTTACTATTAATTTGCATAGTAATCAGCAAACTAAAATGGACTAGAATGGGTGAATTTACTCATATGACCATTATATCTACTATTGTGGGCAGGAATTCCTTAGAAAGAATGAAGTAGTCATCATAGTCAATAAAAGAGTCTGAATGCGGTACTTGGATGCAGTCTCAAAAACGCAGAATGATCTCTGTTCATTTCCAAGGCATGGCAATCAATATCACGGTAATCTAAGACTATGCCCCAACCAGTAATGCTGAATTTGGATGGTTCTATGAAGACCTCTAAGACCTTTTAGAACTAACTCCCAAAAAAGATGTCCTTTTCATTATAGGGGACAGGAATGGAAAAGTAAAAAGTCAAGAAACACCTGGAGTAACAGGCAAATTTGGCCTTGGAATGCAGAATAAAGCAGGCCAAAGGGTAATAGAGTTTTGCCAAGAGGATGCACTGGTCATAGCAAACACCCTATGCCAACAAGACAAGAGAAGACTGTACACATGGACATCACCAGATGGTCAACAGTGAATCAGATTGATTATATCCTTTGGCAAAAGATGGAGAAGCTCTATACAGTCAGCAAAAACAAGACTGGGAGCTGACTGTGGCTTAGATCATGAACTTCTTATTGTCTGTCAAATTCAAACTTAAATTGAAGAAAGTGGGGAAAACCACTAGACCATTCTGGTGTGACCTAAATCAAACTCCTTATGATTATACAGTGGAAGTGACAAAGAGATTTAAGGGACTAGATCTGACAGACTGCCTGATGAATTATGCATGGAGGTTCATGACATTATATAGGAGACAGGGATCAAGACCACCCCCAAGAAAATGAAATGCAAAACATGCAAAATGGCTGTCTGAGGAGGCCTTAGAAACAGCTGTGAAAAGAAGAGAACAAAAAGCAAAGGAGAAAGGAAATATATACCCATTTGAATGCAGAGTTCTAAGAATAGCAAGGAGAGATAAGAAACCCTTCCTCAGTGATCAGTGCAAAGAAATAGAGGAAAACACTAGAATGGGAAAGACTAGAGATCTCTTCAAGAAAATTAGAGATAACAAGGGACTACTTCATGCAAAGATGAGCACAATAAAGGACAGAAATGATATGGACCTAACAGAAGCAGAAGATATTAGGAAGAGGTGGCAAAAATATAGAGAAGAACTGTACAAAAAAAAAAAAAGATATTCATGATGCAAATAATCATGATGATGTGATCAGTACCTAGAGTCAGACATCCTGGAATGTGAAGTCAAGTGGGAAGCATCAGTATGAACAAAGCTAGTGGAGGTGATGGAATTCCAGTGGAGCTCTTTCAAATCCTGAAAGATGATGGTGTGAAAGTGCTTCACTCAATATGCCAACAAATTTGGAAAACTCAGCAGTGGCCACAGGACTGGAAAACGTCAGTGTTCATTCCAATTCCAAAGAAAGGCAATGCCAAAGAATGCTCAAACTACCGCACAATTGCACTCATCACACATTCTAGTAAATTAATGCTCAAAATTCTACAAGCTAGGCTTCAGCAAAACATGAATTTCCAGACGTTCAAGCTGGATGTAGAGAAGGCAGAGGAACCAGAGGTCAAATTGCCAGCATCCGTTGGATCATCGAAAAATTAAGAGTTCCTGAAAAACATCTATCTGCTTTATGGACTATGCCCAAGCCTTTGACTCTGTAGATCACAAAGAACTGTGGAAAATTCTCAGAGATGGGAATACCAGACCACCTGACCTGCCTGTTGAGAAACCTATATGCAGATCAGGAAGCAACATTTAGAACTGGACATGGAATAACAGACTGGTTCCAAATAGGAAAAGGAGTACATCAAGGCTATATTGTCACCCTCCTTATTTAACTTGTATGCAGAGTACATCATGAAAAACACTGGGCTGTATGAAGCACAAGCTGGAATCAAGATTGCTGGGAGAAAAATCAATAACTATGCAAGTGACACCACCCTTATTGCAGAAAGTGAAGAAGAACTAAAGAGCCTCTTGATGAAAGTGAAAGAAGAGAGTGAAAAAGTTTGCTTAGGGTTCAACACTGAGAAAACGAAGATCATGGCATCTGGTCCAATCACTTCATGGGAAATAGATGTGGAAACAGCTCTAAAATCATTGCAGATGGTGGCTCCAGCCATAAAATTAAAAGATGCATACTCCTTGGAAAGAGAGTTATGACCAACCTAGACAGCATATTACAAAGCAGACATTACTTTGTCAATAAAGGCCCATTTAGTCAAAGCTATGGTTTTCCCAGTAGTCATGTATGGATATGAGAGTTGGATTATAAGGAAAGCTTAGCACCAAAGAATAATGCTTGTGAACTGTGGTGTTGGAAAAGACTCTTGAGAGTTCATTGGACTGCAAGGAGATCCAACCAGTCCATCTTAAAGGATGTCAGTCCTGAGTGTTTATTGGAAGGACTGATGTTGAAGCTGATACTCTAATACTTTGGCACCTGATGAGAAGTGCTGACTCATTGGAAAAGACCCTGATGCTGGGAATGATTGACAGCAGGAGAAGGTGATGACAGAAGATAAGATGGTTGGATGACATTACCAACTCAATGGACATGAGTTTGGGTAAAATCCAGGAGCTGGTGGTGGATAGAGAAGCTTTGCATGCTGTGGCCCATGGGGTTGCAAAGCATCAGACATGATTTCAGAAAACTAAGATCATGGCATCTGGTCCCATCACTTCATGGGAAATAGATGGGGAAACAGTGGAAATAGTGGCTGACTATTTTTCTGGGCTCCAAAATCACTGCCGATGGTGATTGCAGCCATGAAATTAAAAGATGCTTACTTCTTGGAAGGAAAGTTATGACCAACCTAGATAGCATATTCAAAAGCAGAGACATTACTTTGTCAACAAGATCCGTCTAGTCAAGGCTATGGTTTAACCAGTGGTCATGTATGGATATGAGACTTGGACTTAAAGAAAGCTGAGCACCAAAGAATTGATGCTTTTGAACTGTGGTGTTGGAGTCTCAAGAGTCTTCTTGAGAGTTCCTTGGACTGCAAAGAGATCCAACCAGTCCATCCTAAACAAGATCAGTCCTGGGTGTTCATTGGAAGGACTGATGTTGAAGCTCAAACTCTAATACTGTGGCCATCTGATGTGAAGAGCTGGACTCATTTGAAAAGACCCTGATGCTGGGAAAGATTGAGGGCAGGAAGAGGAGGGGATGACAGAGGATGAGATGGTTGGATGGCATCGTCGACTCAATGGAAGTGGGTTTGGGTGGACTCCGGGATTTGGTGATGGACAGGGAGGCCTGGCGTGCTGCAGTTCATCGGGTCACAGAGTCGGACATGACTGAGTGACTGAACTGAACTGAACTGAACTGATACATGTGTCCCTTCTATACTGAACCCCCCTCCCACCTCCCTCTCTATCCTATCCCTCCAGGTTGTCACAGAGCACCATCTTTTGTCCCCTGCTACATACATCAAACTTGTACTGGTTATCTATTTTATCTAAATTTTCAAGACAATAGAATGAAAACCCCAGCATTAGGTTCCATTGCCTTGACTTTGACCTTAATTAAGTTATACTTCTTTGGCCCACCACTCTCTAAGTAAAACTTGAAATGTTAAAAAAAAAAAAGGGATTCTTAGAGATAGGATAATGAACTATTCTATCTAGCTCATGAAATATGACCACTGTTTCAGAGAGACACTTTGATTTAATGTGCATTGGCAGACAATGCAAAAATTATGAGTGGCCCTTATGTGACACACACATACACTGCAAAGCTTGAATTACTCATTTGTTTATCTCATAAAGCATAGGCTGGTGCAACATAAGGGCATTTCTAGCAAATTCTGTGAAGACATAATCTGTAACTGTTTAAAATGATAAAAGGCTAACAAAAGAGATTGAACACAGCATATTGAGGCATATGATTAACAGCATTCAGGAAAATAAAAAACTAGAGAAAACGTCAAGTAAAAAGCATGAGTCTAAACATCTGGCCTTGAAGTTATGAATATTTTCACTATGCATTCAGTGAAAAACAATTGCTTTTTATTAGTAACTCGGGCTTGTCTTTTGACACCACCTTGTATTCTCTGAATCTATATGGTCTATTGGTGACATTTTAATCATATCTTCTGTTGAGTGTCTACAGCAATTGGATAGCTGTGAAATTTTGCATTTGATTCTATCACAGTATCGTTCTTCACATGAGAGCATTTAACATGGATCAAATGCCTCCACACAGACTTTTTCACATTGCTGAATTAACACAAACAAAATGATGAATGGTCCAATTTAAGTGTAGGTATTGTGAAATGCCAGGCTAGATTCCCTGAGTAATGCCACTTGTATACATGCCACACCCTACAACTCAACAACAACCACAACAACAAAAAAATCAGTTGATTAAAAATGGGCAAAAAAACGTGGATAGACATTTCTCTAAAGAAAATACATAAATGGCCAATAAGCTGATCAAGAGCTATCCAACATTACTAGTAATCAGAGAAATGCTCATCAAAACCACCATGAAATTCTCCTCACACCTGCTAGGATGGTCACTATCAGAAAAACAAAACAAAACCCAAAGTGAATACAAGCTTGATGAGGTTGTAGAGAAACTGGCACCCTTGTATACCCTGGTAGGGATATAAAATGGTGCAACCACTAAAGAAAACAGGAGAACAACTCTTTAGAAAGCTAAAAATAGAATTGCCATACAGCCCAACAATCTCATATTTGTATACATATATATCCAAAAGAATTGAAAATAGGATTTTGAAAAGACTTCTACATATTTGTTCACTGTAAAATCACTCACAACAACCACAATGTAGAAACAACCAAAATGTTCACTGACAGGTGAATAAAGAAAATGTGATTTATTATGTGGTACATATACAATATTACTCAGCCTTAAAAAAAGAAGGAAATCATGTTACATGTTACAACATGAATTAACTTTGAGGACATTATGTTAAGTGAAATAAATCTTTCACAAATGGATAATCACTGTATGATTCCACATCAAGGAGGTTTTTAAAGTAGTCAAACATAGGAACAGAAATTAGAATGATGGTTGCCAGGGGCTGAAGGGAGGGACTGAGGAGAGTAGTTTTTCCTTGTGTATAATGTTCAGCAGCCATGAAATTAAAAGACACTTGGTCCTTGGAAGAAAAGCTATGGGACAAACATAGACAGCATATTAAAAAGCAGAGACATCACTTTGCCAACAAAGGTCCGTCTAGTCAAAGCTATGGTTTTTCCAGTAGTCATGTATGGATATGAGAGTTGGACTATAAAGAAGGCTGAGCACTGAAGAAATTATGAATATTTTCACTATGCATTCAGTGAAAAACAATTGCTTTTTATTAGTAACTCGGGCTTGTCTTTTGACACCACCTTGTATTCTCTGAATCTATATGGTCTATTGGTGACATTTTAATCATATCTTCTGTTGAGTGTCTACAGCAATTGGATAGCTGTGAAATTTTGCATTTGATTCTATCACAGTATCGTTCTTCACATGAGAGCATTTAACATGGATCAAATGCCTCCACACAGACTTTTTCACATTGCTGAATTAACACAAACAAAATGATGAATGGTCCAATTTAAGTGTAGGTATTGTGAAATGCCAGGCTAGATTCCCTGAGTAATGCCACTTGTATACATGCCACACCCTACAACTCAACAACAACCACAACAACAAAAAAATCAATTGATCAAAAATGGGCAAAAAAACGTGGATAGACATTTCTCTAAAGAAAATACATAAATGGCCAATAAGCTGATCAAGAGCTATCCAACATTACTAGTAATCAGAGAAATGCTCATCAAAACCACCATGAAATTCTCCTCACACCTGCTAGGATGGTCACTATCAGAAAAACAAAACAAAACCCAAAGTGAATACAAGCTTGATGAGGTTGTAGAGAAACTGGCACCCTTGTATACCACTGGTAGGGATATAAAATGGTGCAACCACTAAAGAAAACAGGAGAACAACTCTTTAGAAAGCTAAAAATAGAATTGCCATACAGCCCAACAATCTCATATTTGTATACATATATATCCAAAAGAATTGAAAATAGGATTTTGAAAAGACTTCTACATATTTGTTCACTGTAAAATCACTCACAACAACCACAATGTAGAAACAACCAAAATGTTCACTGACAGGTGAATAAAGAAAATGTGATTTATTATGTGGTACATATACAATATTACTCAGCCTTAAAAAAAGAAGGAAATCATGTTACATGTTACAACATGAATTAACTTTGAGGACATTATGTTAAGTGAAATAAATCTTTCACAAATGGATAATCACTGTATGATTCCACATCAAGGAGGTTTTTAAAGTAGTCAAACATAGGAACAGAAATTAGAATGATGGTTGCCAGGGGCTGAAGGGAGGGACTGAGGAGAGTAGTTTTTCCTTGTGTATAATGTTCAGCAGCCATGAAATTAAAAGACACTTGGTCCTTGGAAGAAAAGCTATGGGACAAACATAGACAGCATATTAAAAAGCAGAGACATCACTTTGCCAACAAAGGTCCGTCTAGTCAAAGCTATGGTTTTTCCAGTAGTCATGTATGGATATGAGAGTTGGACTATAAAGAAGGCTGAGCACTGAAGAACTGATGTTTCCAAACTGTGGTGTTGGAGAAAAACTTTTGAGAGTCCCTTGGAGAGCAAGGAGATCAAACTAGTCAAACCTAAAGGAAATCAACTCTGAATATTCATTGGAAGTACTGATGTTGAAGCTGAAGCTCCAATGGTTTGCCACCTGGTGCCAAGTGCAGACTTATTGGAAAAGACTCTGATGCTGGGAAAAATTAAGGGCAGGAGAAGGGGGAACAGGATGAGATGGTTGGATGGCATCACTGACTCAATGGGCATGAATTTGAGCAAGCTCCAGGCGATAGTGAAGGACAAAGAAGCCTGGAGTGCTGCAGTCCATGAGGTCATGAGGAGTTGGACACAACTAAGCAACTGAAAACAATAAGTGTTTCAGACTGGCAGGAAAAAAAAAAAAAAGTTCTAGAGATCTGCTGTACGACAATGTACATGTAGTTAACACTGTTACACTGTGCCCTTAAGAGTGGTTGAGATGGCAAATTATCTCTTATGTGTGTTTTTACTACAATAAAATAAGAAGCCCCTGAAACAAACACAGAGCAGGTAAGGGAGTGTACACAAGGCCAATAAGCAGCTGAGAGCACCTCAGTCTTACACAGAAACAAAGGGGCAGGTTCTCCACCCCATCCCCTCTCCACACTAAGCAACCCAGGACACTTCAACAAGGAGGGACTGGGTGGTATAAGCGTTTACTAAATTACAAAAATGAATATTTCTTATAGATTTCTGTTATTGCTTCTTACTTTTTTCCTATCATTTATTTATTTTTAATCAGCTAAATTGCTTACATCCAAGATTTCGTTCCTACTTTGACAAACTATCAAGTCCATGATATCTTTATGTCCCCTCCTTCCTTCTGTTCTAATGTAGGTTTCCTAGGCCTGATGAACTCCTATGTTTCCTTGCTGTCTTTGTTTAATTGATCTTCTTGTTCACAGTCACTACTGCTTGGACTCTATATTCAATCATTCATTCATTCATTCATGTTCTCTCTCTCTCCTCTTGCCCTTTAAATGTTTATCTCTAATTTTAATTGAAGGCTTCCCTGGTAGCTCAGTTGGTAGGAGACCCCAGTTCGATTGATCATACCTTAAGTACTTAAGTAGCTTTGATTCTTATATCCCATTACTTTCCTAAAATTATTTTTCTTCTTTTTGAGGTACATCTTTGCATTTCCTTAGAGAGATCTGTGCCTAGAAAGCACTACATATTTTTGCATGTCTAATTTTTAAAAAGCCTTATTTTCTGTTCACACAGGAATAGAACAGAGGAGTTTGGCATAAAATTCGAGTTGGCAAGTTGTTTTCCTAAGCTCTCTGAGGCACTGTTCCATTCTTCTGGTGTGGCCAGAATGCTGAAATAGGAAATCAAAATCACTATTTACTTTATTCTATGTGTGCTTCCTCCATAAGCCTTTTTGTAGGTGATTCCTCCATTCATTCAGTTTTCTTCCTTGCTTTGGTGATGCTGTCTTTCCTTAAAGGTTCAATGACTAATAGCTATTTGGATTAGTTTGCAGTTGAAATTTTCTGCATGACTATTGGATGTATCAATACATAGTCTGTCTGAGGTTAGAGAAGGCAAGAAATGACTTTGGTGGCTTATACTGAGAGGGTAACAGACAGGAAAGCCAGGGGTCTCCAAACAGAGAAAATAGCCTGCAATTGTCAGACATTTTCTCTCTCTTAAGCGGCAGGAGGAAACAAACTAGGGATACTTTTTCCTTCTCTATACAAATTTAAAAGGAGGTTTCTCTTAAAATTCTGTGTTGTCATAATGATACCTGGTTTCACCTGAAGTTAACCATTGCCTTTTTCTTATGGAAATATTTATCTTAAGCTATGCTAATGTACTATGCATTTACCCCAAACTCTGTCTTCAAGTCAGTTCCCTCTTTGGGGTTCAGAACCTACTTGATAAACCAATATGTTATACTCCAATATTGTTCCTCTAATCTATGTAAATGAAACTATTTGTATGGTGATCTGCCCTTCTTCAAGATTCAAGTTAATCATTTTATGGCCCAAGATAAACCATTTGGAGCCAAGGTTATCCTAAAATACATCTTATGGGTGAGGGGCCTGGTGCCATTCTAAGTTTTGAGACATTTCCTTTCTTTCATTAACAGACTGCTGGTGACTATACAACATCCAGCTAAAGACTAGCAGGGGGGTACTCTTTCTGCCCCCTTCTGATGCCTATGTCAGAAGCTTTCTCTATCTCCTTTATACTTTAATAAAACTTAGTTACACAAAAGCTCTGAGCGATCAAGCCTCGTCTCTGGTGCCGCACTGAATTCTTCTCCTCTGGGGGCCAAGAATCCTGGGGTCGTAATTCAACAACAACCTTTCATTACTCCCATCTCTTTTAAGAAGGAGGAAGTAGGAGGCTGAATATATAGTCAAAGACCCTGGAGTCAGTCTCTGCACAGCACACTCCTTATTCCACTTGGGTATCACCAGCTTGTCTTTCCCATATAAGCTACCATTTACAAGACTCCATCTTATAACTTGTCTCTCCACCACTGCTGTTTGACCCAGGCTTGAGTAGAGAGATAGGCAAGGGTCAACCCATTCTGATTCTGTTAATAACTACGTATTCGTTCATTTGGCTTGGACCACTCTCACACTCTTTATATTCACTCTTTCCAGGTGTGTTAACTCTTATGTTATCATTAGAGAAAAATGATTCTTCCCAACTCAAGATCTTTCCTCTACATGAAGGAAGCTTTGCTAGCTGTAACACTTCTGGTCTATCTCTTATCTTTAAATATCCCTCCCATAGAGGGGAGGACATAGATTGAGGTATTCGGAGTAACGTGGGCAAACCAAATCCAGAGACTTCTTTTTTCCCTCACTCCAAAGTGCCTGCCTTCAGAAATCATGACATCTTCTCTGTTCTGCTATACTATTGATCTTACAAGGGCAGCAACCACATCTCTTGATGTGGGAAGGTCTGCTCCAGTCTGGTGTTGCCATAGCTCACTGGGAGGTCTGTTTCATGCTCCTATACACAAACTCACTTGTCCCAAGATATCATATAAGCCACATTCTCCAGTATCAGTTTCAAGAAGCCAAATATGTCATTACAAGTCTTAGCCCATTGTCTCTGTTCTCCACTGATTCAGAACTCAAGGAGTAAAGCAGACCACTATGTATCAGACACCTTAGAGCTGAACAAAGGTATTTGAGACCATTGTTTTCCATCACCTTTTTAATCTTCCATTTTAGCAATTTCTGGTCCTCCACCAAGGAATCAATATATTGCAAAAGAATCCAACCAGGCTATCCTAAAGGAGATCAGTCCTGGTGTTCATTGGAAGGACTGATGCTGAAGCTAAAACTCCAGTACTTTGGCCACCTCATGCAAAGAGCTGACTCATTGGAAAAGCCCCTGATGCTGGGAGGGATTGGGGGCAGGAGGAGAAAGGGATGACAGAAGATGAGATGGCTGGATGGCATCACCAACTTGATGGACATGAGTTTGAGTGAACTCCGAGATTTTGTGATGGACAGGGAGGCCTGGTGTGCTGCAGTTCATGGGGTCACAAAGAGTTGGACATGACTGAGCGACTGAACTGAACTGAGCTGAAAGTTATGCAGTAGTTAAAATAACTTTTCTATCATTTCAAAGGGTTAAGTGAAGGAGTTGTGCACTACAGCATGTAGTCAGCCTAACATCTGAAAACAAATCCCTTCTTCTAAATATCTAGTGTAGTCCAGAAGTTCTCAGCTGGCAGGAACAGTCCTGCTCAAGGTAGGATTTAAAAATGAGAAGCATCGTAGTTGTCACAACTAGGTGGCATTTGGTATCTAGGGATAGAGAAGCTAAACATTTTTCATTTTAAAATAATCCTATAATGTAATTACTAAATCATCATCACTCTAGAGAAAAGAAAACTAGGGTATTAGAAGATTCCTTGACCTGCCAAATAACACCTGGTTGGTACTTAGAGAAATTGGGATGAAATTTCAGATTTATCTGATATAGAAACTATCCCATTATTTTCCTAAATTAGTTTTTCTTCTTTCTGAAGCACATCTTGCCATTTTTTCAGAAAAGTCTGTGTCTAGAAAATATAACTTGTTGCTTCTTCCCCATGGTGGCCCCACTCCTAGAGTCACATCACAATAATCATTTGGTTAAAAGCACTTTCCTGTATTATTCTCATTGAGACACCAATTTATTGACAACAACTGCCTTATACATTTCCCCAAGCCTCAAACCCCAAGTGAAGGGTCCTTTTTCCTTTTTATAAATCAATTTAGAGCCTAAGGCATTCACCTGAATAACCCCAGTTCCCAGTCCTTTTCTCACAGTCCTATGCTTTCCCTCTGCTTCATCCCATCCTATATTCCCAAGTATGGCAAGAAAGCCTTGCTCTGGCTCTTTCTGTGTCTCCTTCTCTCCCAGCACTCAGCAGAGCATTAAGGAGCTTGTGCTCATTTGCTCTTTTCCAGTTATTTTTGTCTCTACCACAATCACACCTGCTCCGGTGATTTCTGGATGCACTGGATGCCCGCCATCTGACAGAAACAGTTGTGCTTATTTGTCTGAGCAGAAGGACTGCATTGCTAATGGCTCAGGACTCCGATTGATGACACTGTTCACAGAAGACAAGGACCAGAGGTCAGTCTGTAGTTTAGCTTCAAAAGCTATTTTTTTTCCCAGAAAAAAAAAAGTTTATCCTGTGTCAGTTTTTAAGAGAAGGTTCAGGCTGGTACTTCCTTGTTACAGAGAAATAGATTATAAGTTCCTTGAGAGTGGAGACCTGTATTTTTCAATATTATATGTGTTATCTGTAACTACATATAAGTAATCAGTTACAGAATCATAGAAAATATAATTTCCTGATGCTCAAGGACCTTAATAAAATTTCTGAAGACTAATTCACTAGTAAAGACACAAGCTTTACTAGCTTTCTGTCCTCCACTCCATCTATTTCCTTCTGTTAGTAAATGATTTCGTGATACACAGTATACCTAGAGGCTTTGTACTTAATTAAACAATGAGGTTGTGGTGTGTCAGATTCATAACCTCCTTATCCACAGCACTCAGGACCACATCCTAAGCAGTATTTTGGTTTCAATGAAACAATATCAACTGTCATGCTAAATTAATATTGTTAATTAAAAATACATGAGACTTTTCATTTTTCGTACATTTAACTTGCATTAGTTTACAATCAAAAGCCCTGTAAGCATAAAGAATATTTCTTAGCTTTATATATTTAAACTTAAATGATATTAAAATTAAACTATTTTAAGTCAAAACTGGGCACATGTAGTAACTCATCTCCAAGATGCTATCGTTTTCTTCTCTCCATTTTGTGCAAGCCATTCCCCCACTGAGGGTAGAAGGCCAAGCCCCTAAATTCCCAAACATGAACTCACTGGCCTGTAACTGCACTTACCAACAGAACATGGCAGAAGCGGCAAGAGTAATAATGTGTGACCTCTGAGGCTGGGTTCTCCAGAGCCTGTAGCTTTCACTTGAACCCCTTGGGGCATCTGCACTGTCAAAAGCCACCTATCATCTAAATGTCCAGCTATTTTGAGACTGCCATAATATGAGGAAGCCTAACTAGCCATGGGAAGGAAAGACATGGAAAGAGAAGCACCTGATGAGCCCCACTTGTTCTAAATTCTTGGTCAGGCTTCAGATGTGGAAGGATAGAGGCCTTCAGCAGTCTTGGCAACTGTTTGAGTCCAACTGTTTCAGGGGTCCCAAGTGAAAACCACTAAACTCAGTCCATCCTCAGAAGCACAAGAAATAATAATAAAATGCTGTTTTAAGCCACTAAGTTTGGGGTTTGTTACAAAGCATTAAATAAATAGAATTGTGTCCATACATTTTTCTTTTTACGAAAATGTTAATATATGGAGCCAACCTGACGGAGTTCCCAAAGGCCAAATTTGGAACATTTGAGCAACAATGTAATGATAGTAACGGATTCTCATCAGCTAAAATAACTATCCCTGAGTCCATACTGGTATAAATAACTGAATAATTTAATTCATGGGGAAGAAGAGACAATTTTCCTTCCAGCAGTATTCAAATCAATAAATACAGTTAGAATGATAGAAAATCACCACTTGACAAATATCACATATATAATTTTTGCTGATAAGAATCACTGATGGCTGCTAAATTCCATTGGCAAAGAATAACTAGAAACAGGATATTTGGACAGCCTCAAAAAGTGGTGAAGAACCTACCTGCCAATACAGGTAGACTTAAGAAACACAGGCTCGATCAGAAAGATCCCCTGGAGTGGTGGGACATGGCAACCCACTGCAGTATTTTTGCCTTGAGAAACCTATGGACATAAGGGCCTGGCAGGCTGCAGTCCATAGGGTGACACATAGTTGGACATGACTGAAGCGACTTAGCGTGTAAATTTTCCACAAAAATACTTACTATTATGAGAAAAAATAGCTACTTCACAGTGGAGAAACCTGCCAGATACCACCTTAGCAAAGAGATCAAGATGAAACTATAATAAGACATGCTGATATCATGTAACTCCTGATTTTATGCTAATCCTGCTTAAAAAAAAAAAAAGTATGACCTTAATCTACTCATGAGAAAAAAATCAGACAAACTCAAGCTGGGAAACATAGTGCAAAAGTAAATGATGATCTTAACAATTGTCAGAGCCCCCAGAGAGAGACTAGAAACCCTGAGATGGAGGGAAAGGAAGGATGCATGAAACAAAATGTAATGTGGAATTCAGGACGGTATTTTAAAGCAGTAAAACAAAACAAAAAAGGAATTCATGGAATAACTGGTACAACTTGAGTAAGGTCTGAAGACTCCTAATATTATTGTATAAATACTATGTTCCTGGTTTCGATAACTATATGATCACTGTTATCATGTAAGATGTTAACAGCAGGAAAAGCTGGCACACAAAAAGATCCATGTACCACTTTGCAACTTTTTTTAGGTCAAAATTATCTTAAATAGATAGTAAATATCAATAATCACAAAATTATATCAGAGGAGGATTGGGTGTGACCTCAAAAGTTGTTTCATTTTATTCTTACAAAAGAGACACTTAAATGGCTATTTTAAATGACGTTTTTTAAAATGAGATTTTTCATATGTGTAATTTTTAAATAAATAGTTGGAAAAAAGTTAATCTATAAGTCAAAACTGACAAACACTGATAGAAGTTGTGTGATCTTCTATCCAAAAATACAGTTTCATAACCTAATTGCCTATCCTGTGGTCTATGTCACTGCTGCCTTTCAGGTTCCAGCACAGAGAGTAAGGCTAAGAGCTGCCATCTTGCAACTGCAATTGAGCTGTCGACAGTTTTACACAGGTCGTGATTTTGGTTTGCTATGCAAATCATTCTGGAGTTAGACATGGAAGGGAAGAAAGCATAGGTTCTCTAATACCACTTGTGTCAAAAATTTTCTTGTTGCACAGCATGGACCCTTGGCTGGCACTTGAATCCTGCAAAGTCCTGCCTAGTAGGTAGAACCAAGAGTTGTAAGATGAGAGTGAAACTTGTGGGTTGAAGTGGAGTCGGTCAGAAGCCATTGTTTAGTTCCAGCAGGGCTTCCACGATTAATAAAAGTAGAGGATGAGGAGGAGGCAGATAACTTACTAGCTTTTCCTGCTTCAGCTCTTTATAATTCAGACTTGGCACAGTTATTTTTCTTAACATTAGACATAAATATTAGACTATTAATAGTGCCCAAACATTGAAAGCCACCTTAAATATTTTGGATGACTTAATTCTCATGACTAACTGCTTCTCTGACACATTAGTGGGCTTCCCTGATGGCTCAGACAATAAAGAATCCACCTGCAATGCAGGAAACCCAGGTTCAAACCTTGGGTCATGTGGATCCCCTGGAGAAGAGAACGGCAAACAGCTCCAATATTCTTGCCTGGGAAATCCCATGGACAGAGGAGCCTGGTGGGCTACAGACCATGGGGTCACAAAGAGTTGGACACAACCGAGCGACTAACACCTGACACGTTAGTATTGATAATTGAGAACTTTCTTCTGTCTCAAGAAAGCAACACTTAACTTTTAATGATCAGGAGATTTTAAGACTTTAGACTTTTTTAATACTCATCTAATTAAGAAGCATCTGTGTTCTTTGAAAGTTCAGGATATTAAATAATATAATCACTACTAGTATACCTTCTGCAGCTATGTTTTCTTTTTTATTGAAGTATAGCTGACTTACAGTGATTAGTTTTAGCTATGTAGCATAATAATTCAGCTTTATACATAAAGCTAATTCCTTTATAGGTTATTAGAAAATTGTGCTATACAATAGATTCTTGTTGGTTATCTATTTTATATATAAGATTCCTGCACAAGAAGGAGACAAGGCAGGAAATGGAAGGATACCAGGGAGACCAGAGGACAGAATGATAAGTGGTCCTAAGTGCATGGGAAGTGTAGAGCAAGTACCCGGGAAATCAAAAGAAAATGGAGTATATTTAGCCATCCACGGAAAGCCACCTTTCTTACCAAAAGTCAAATGAAGACTCTTTCGGTTAGTGTTACTGTGTTATGTCCAACTCTTTGCGACTCCATGGACTACAGGCTGCCAGACTTCTCTGTCCATGGAATTCTACAGGAAAGAATACTGGAGTGGGTCTCAATTCTCTTTTATCTACTTGTCTACACTATAAAATTTGGGATTTTGTCTTTTTTCTGGCTCTCTTTTCAAACCACATGTGGATCTTATTTTCTCAACTAGACAATATCGTCTTTATGTGAAAAAGCTATGTGGGCCTTTTCTGCTTTCCTTGGTGTCTGCTACAGTCCAGGCACAGGTTGAGGAACATAATCAAGAGTGACCAGTAGATGGATTAGGGACAGAAGCCATTTATTTGTGTAAAAGTGCTCAGAGACAAGTAAATACAAGAGTTAATTTAGACAGGTGAGCATCTCTGAAAATTCTCGAATGTACTACCTGAAGTATCACTATTTTTATAATCTTCTCTAAATTTTCCTGAATTTCAAGAGGCTGCAATTGGAAGATAAATGCATTTGCATGAAAGATTTTTATTTCTTAACCATTTTAGGAAATTGTATTCTGAAAAGGTGGACATTTTGTCATTACTTTTTTTTCATTTCAATATTGTCTCTCCATTGCATGCTTACTATGCCAACACTCACAGTTTTCTGAGTGATTTCATGCTAAAGAAAAGTTACAATGGAAACATTTCAATGATAAAAGAAAGACAGTTAAAAGAGAGTCAGACAGTAGAAAATATTCAAAATTTTATAGCATAGAATACTAGAAAAAAGTAGATAAAATCCATAACCCAAAATTGTATAGCATAGACAAAGAAAAGAGATACGGAATAATGTTCAATTCCTAAAGTCTGATGGCTCAAAAGAATTTCAAAGAAATACTTGCAAATAAAACACTGTGTTTTTAGCATCATACTAACCGTGCATTTGACTAGCTTACTATAAACTGCTCTTGAGGGAAATTAAAGTACTGATTAATGCAATATTAACATAGAGCTAAATATAAGTAATAGCATAACATTCTTGACAATAATTTTAATGAGATATAATTTAATTTGATCTTTACAATTACCACACGTGCATGCTCAGTTGCTAAGTCATGTCTGACTCTTTGTGACCCCATGGACTGTACCAGCCAGGCTCCTCTGTCTGTGGGATTTTCCAGGTAAGAATACTGGAATGGGTATTTGCTCCTCCAAGGAATCTTGCTGACCCAGGGATTTAACCCATATCTCCTGGGTCTCCTGCACTGGCAGGCAGATTCTTTACCACTGAGCCACCTGGGAAAACTATTTCCAATCACCATGTGTCACATTATAAGCCTTGCTGGAAACTAAGTCTAAGGATGATTACTTAAGTTGACTAAAGTTAGATATCAAGGAAGCCAACACTGGAATTCCAGTCTCTCTGATATCAAAACCAGAACTCACATCTACTACTCTCTACTTTCCATGCATGAATAATCATTTATTTTATATACACATCAACTGGAGTTGCCAAGCATTATACTAGATACTGAAAAACCAGGAGTTGGCACAATAGACACAAGTTTATAATTTGGATATCATGGAGTTTACAATCTGTTCTTATCAAATCACTCAGCAAAAAGTACATATTAATCAACTAATCCTACAAATTCATAAATGAAAGTTGTGGTAAGTGCTACAAAGACATAAGGTGTCATAGAAAGATCTTAGCACTCTCTTAGCAGGAGAGTCTCTCAGGAAGGAAGAAAGCGCTGCAAAGGGCTGGAGGTGGAAGAGAGCAGTATCTGTTCTAGGATCTGAGCAGAAACTGGCGTGGCTAGAACGTGGAGTCTGAGGGAGGAAGGGGCTTTTCAGGCCTGGAAAAGGGCACTGACATTCAGGCCTTTGCCAACCATTTGAAGGACTGTGCCTTCATATATGTGCAACCTGGAACAATGGTACAGATGAACTTACTTGCAAAGCAGAAATAGAGACACAGATGTAGAGAACAAAACCATGGATACCAAGGAGGGGGAAAAGGGGGTGGGGTGGACTGGGAGATGGGATTGACACATATACACTAGGGAAACTATGTATAAAACAGATTACTAATGAAAACCTGCTGTTATAACACAGAGAACCCTACTCAGTGCTCTGTGGTGACATAAATGGGAAGGAAATCCAAAAAATGAGGCAGTATATATATAGCTGATTCACTTTGCTGTACAGCAGAAACTAACACAAGATTGTAAAGCAACTGAAATCCAATCAAAATGTTTGAAAAAATAAAAAAAAATACTGTATGATCTCACCTAAATGTGGAATCTAAAGAAGTCACTATCATAAAAGCAGAGAGTAGAATGGTGGTTACCAGAGGCTAGGGTTGGTGGGGAGAAATTGGGGAGATGTTTAAGATGAAGTTTACAGCTAGTAGATAAATAACCATAGTGAATATAGTCAGCAAAACTGTATTAATTTTAAAAAAAGACTGTGCCTTTATCTTAAGAGCAAAGGAAAATCACTAAACGGGTTAGGCATCATTTAAGACAACACCTGAGCAGAAGAGGAGAGTATGGACTGAAAAATATTCATCTAAACTGGTGTGGTGGTGATAGAGATGGTGAGTTCTTAGAAGAGAGAGGTGTGAGAACTTGGTGCTGAGCTGGAGATGAAGGGAGAGAGATGTTTGGGATGACCCCCAAACTGCCAGCCTGGGCTAACTTCTTCTCCATTGGTACTGCAGTTTCCTCTATCTCACAGACTCTCCCAGTATTTCTCTGGACAACTTATGGTGAATTGCAGTTGGTTTCTTTAGTTCTTGTATAAGGTGTGGTGGTGATAGAGATGGTGAGTTCTTAGAAGAGAGAGGTGTGAGAACTTGGTGCTGAGCTGGAGATGAAGGGGGAGAGATGTTTGGGATGACCCCCAAACTGCCAGCCTGGGCTAACTTCTTCTCCATTGGTACTGCAGTTTCCTCTATCTCACAGACTCTCCCAGTATTTCTCTGGACAACTTATGGTGAATTGCAGTTGGTTTCTTTAGTTCTTGTATATATATGATTCCGTGAACACCTAACACATTCTATGGCTTGCTAAAACTTTCTGTGTTAATAGAATTTGAGAAGGTATGGTGGAGAACTGGAAAACTAGTCAGGCATCACTGAGCAGAACCTTCCAAGAAATATAATCACTACTAGTATACATTCTGCAACTATGTTTTCTTTTTTTATTGAAGTATAGCTGACTTACAGTGATTAGTTTTAGCTATGTAGCACAATTTAGTCTTATAAAACTGAATTATGTATTTTTTCAGATTCTTTTATAGGTTATTATAAAATTGTACTATACAATAGATTCTTGTTGGTTATCTATTTTATATATAGTGGTGTATATAGGTTAATCCCAGATTCCTGATTTATCCCTGACCCTCTTTCCCCTTTGGTAATCATGTTTGTTTTCTACGTCTCTGGGTCTATTTCTGTTTTATAAATAAGTTCATTTGTATCTTTTCTGTTTTCTTGGTTCACATTCACATTTTAGATTGATAATAAAAACATTTTGGTTTTATTTGTCATAGCAAAATAAAAAAAGCTAATTAGAAACCAAAAATCCCCATATAGATACCAGAAAGACAGTGTGAGAACTAATTTTTTGCCTCAGTGGTGTCTTGAAAACTCATCCAACTAAGGAAAAAATGTCAACTTGTACTATTTGCTTTTCAAAATGACAGCATACCTTTCACAAAAAGACCCCTGAAGAATAATTGAGAACCCCCAAAGGCCAAATCTGTAGAATTCGACAGCTTTTATTTTAAATAAATAATGCCATTCAGCTATTGTGCTGTAAAGAAATACACATGTTGGACTAATGATTAGAATGATTTTCTTCAGTCTCTAACAGCTCTGAAATTGTTACTAAAAAACATCTTTTTACTACATCTAGCTCTAGAAAGTCAGATCTCATTTAAAATTACACACTATAAATCACATTCTCATACATGTTTATTGATCTGTCTACAATAAGCTTGCAATAAATATTTAATGATGGAGAGGAGAAAGGAAGGGAGATAGAGGGAGGAAGTACAAAAGGAGGAAAGAAACGTAAGAAGAAAAGAGGGTGAGTAGAAGGAGAGGAGAGATGGAGGAGGATAGAGGGAGTGAAGAAGAGGAAATGTAGATGGAGGAGAGAACGCAGAATCAATAGAAGGAAGAGGAGAAAGACATCATTGGAAAAGCATGGACCACAGGTTGGATTAACTAATCATAGCAAGACAATGTGAGTTTTCACTCCTTGGTATCATATGACAAGCTAAAAAAAAAAAAACACACAAAAAAACCTATGTGAGGTACTTCTAATATTAACAGTAACAAATCAAACTGAATCCATTGGCTAGTTGGTAGGGACTGACACTCTTGGGCAAGATTAATGAGGGTCCACTTGGCTACACAAGCTCCTACTATGTAGCACAGGGAACTATAGTCAATATCCTGTGTAAACCATACTGAAAAAGAAACTATATATAAGTGAATTATTTTGTTATACAGTAGAAATGAACACAACACTGAACATCAATTATACTTCAATAAAATTAATTTTTAAAAAGTGAAGTCCCAATATTTAGCACGTGTCACTGCATCTCTTTAGCTTGGCAGTGGCCTGAGCTTGCCAGACCCTCATCCGGCCAGATTGCCCACCTTGATCTAATGCTTGTCTGCTCTTTAAAACAGAAACCTCAGTAGGAGGAGACAGGAGAAGCCTGCAAGAAGTATGCTCAGCTTTCAATTGGCAATAACACATAACTTACTAGCCACTATGGAAGGAAACAGGACTGAAAATAAAACCGCTAAATGTGTGGATAAATGTGTTTTCCAGGAAAGAATCAACTTAAGTGTTCCAGCATTGACCCACAGAAAGATTTTATGTATTTCTTATTTTCACACTTGAATATTTATCACAAAACACATTTAAGCATGCCTGCTGTGTATAGGAATCTTCTCTCCAGCATACACTCTTAGAAAGTCTGGTGTTTACAAAGAAGAAAAGGACACAGACACATACAGTTAACAGGTTGACAAGCAGCCTTTGAAGCAACTGTTTTTTTCAAGGGAGGGGTGCATTCTTGTGATATTCTTATATTGATTTGTGCTATTTTGTGAAGACTCAAGTCATTTTTACTTGTATACATATAGTTTCAACAATATTCTGTTTCCAAAGAAAGTTCATTCCAGAGTCTTCTGTTTATTTTGATATCTACAAGTAGCTCTGCATTTGATGGGCCTGAAATCAATGCCTTGCACCAACTGACAATTTTTCATACTAAGAAGGGTAGTAGAACCCTAGGACATGATTTTGGGAGGATATCACAATTAAAAAAAATAGAGCACTGTTCTCTATCAATCATTTACGTATGACTTAGAAATATAAGTAGCCTTGTATAACCTACTATGATGTTTCATTGCTTAAGTTCACATTAAGCAACTACATTCCTGACAAAGATGAAACATGTTCACAGTTGTATTGAAATGATGCCGGATGTTCACACATTAGGTATTCACTCTTCCCCTTCTCTTCCTGATGGAACCCTGATTTTCCTTTGGGCATCTAGCCCTCTCTACCATGATCTTCTACCTCAAAAAAGTTAAGGATCCTGACAAAGATGAAACATGTTCACAGTTGTATTGAAATGATGCCGGATGTTCACACATTAGGTATTCACTCTTCCCCTTCTCTTCCTGATGGAACCCTGATTTTCCTTTGGGCATCTAGCCCTCTCTACCATGATCTTCTACCTCAATAAAAGTTAAGGTCTTAGCCAGTGTCAAAGTGAGGGTTGAAGACTCTAAAGGTAATATTCCTAGAACTACTGAGAAGGAAATGGTAACCCACTCCAATATTCTTGCCTGGAGAATCCCATGGACGGAGAAGCCCCGTAGGCTCCAGTCCATGGGGTTGCAAAGAGTCGGACACGACTGAGCGACTTCACTTTCACTGACTCAATCAAGAACTCAAACAAATCAGTTTTTTATATTCTTTTATCAATAATATTGTTTCTGGAAGAGGCTTGCAACTCAAACCAAGGCAGTGATACATGTAGGAAGATTTCCAAGGGTTTCTATGGAAAAGTCTCCCTCTTACTTAAAAGAGGACACTGGAAAGGTACGTTCCCCCTCCTCTGAATGTTATGGCAACATATGGATGTTAAGTCTGGAATTGTACAGCCATGGAGAAGCCAGTGAATGAAAGTTGCAATGAACAGAGTCAAGACAGTCACGTGGAAAATGGGGCACACCCATATCTTGACATCTGGATAGTGGGAGAATCTGAAGAGAGTTTTCAGCCAAAAATGCCCTTTTAAGTACAGTTTCTGCATCTCATTTCATATATTAAATGCAAGAAGCAGGTATCATTCTCATTTTGCTGTGTGCTAAATCGCCTCAGTCTAGTCTGACTCTGAAACCCTATGGACTATATAGCCTGTCAGGCTTCTCTGCCCATTCAATTCTCCAGGCAAGAACACTGGAGTGGGCTGCCATGCCCTCTTCCGGGGGATCTTCCTGACCCAGAGACAAACTGCCTGTCTTATCTCTCCTGCTTGGCAGGTGGGTTCTTCACCTCTAGTGCACTTCTGTTAACTTTTTTTGCAGATAATCTCATTAAGCTCTGAAACAATCATCTGATATTGTGTCTCCTCATTTTAAAGATCATGAAACTGATAAAGGATATGTAATTGCACCATTGTCAAGCAACTAGTGCATGAAAAAAAAAAACAGAAAAAAAAAAACAAACTAGTGCAAGGCTGGTGAACTCCATCCTCACATTTCCTTCAGAAAAATCATTTTGTTGGACACAGATATTTTCAACCTGATTTCATTGATATCCTTGCTGTTTTCCAAGGGAATAAAAAGAGAAATAATACTGAAATCTTATAAATGAAAAGCAAGCCAAAGTACAGGTCAACTACTTACTTTGTCTTCAATTTAGAGACGTCTTCCTGCCCTGGATGTAGACCTTCTGTCTGGGACCAGATTTTTTTTTTTTTTTTTTTAAGAAGAGGTGGGGAAGACAGCTATTAATGGAATTTAGAGATAATTTCTCATTAACCTGTAACTGCTTGTCTAGTAATTATTTCTTTCTATAGCAACAAAATCCCAAACAGACTCAACAATTAATGACAACACTAATGGCAAAACCACACTGGATTAGAAATAAAAACCACTGAATTTGAGTAAATCTGTCATATCATATGATAAAAAAAATAGCCAGTTGAATGCAGTTAGCTATTAAATTGAGTTGGCTCTTCTTCCAAATGAAGAGGTCTGCATTGATCAAGGTGACTCAGGTCTGAGGTATTCTTCCTCTTGGCGGAAACTTCCTTGGAAAAAATATCAGTTATATGGAGCTCTGATTTTGCTCTGATTCCATTTTAACTTGTCTTCTTGGTTCTTTCTTTGAACTAATCCCCTCCTGCTTTCATACTATGACAAAACGATAGTCTTTGAATTTGTATTTTCCTATGGGAATACACATTTGTTTTCTTAAATAGTTCACTATTAGCAAAGGGAGAAAAACTGCTTTACGAATCAATGAGTAAGTCACAGTCCTTCCAAAAAGTATGTTAGTGATCATGCCATTTAGTTTTCCATTAAACATAATTATTTTAAGGGTAGGAACTATAAATGTTACTTTCATTTTCTTGTAATTTCAAAAGGTGTCTATGCTATGCTATGCTAAGTCACTTCAGTCATGTCCGACTCTGTGCAACCCATAGACAGCAGCCCACCAGGCTCCACTGTCCCTGGGATTTTCCAGGCAAAAACACTGGAGTGGGTTGCCATTTCCTTCTCCAATGCATGAAAGTGAAAAGTGAAAGTGAAGTCAGTGAGTTGTGTCCAACTCTCAGCGACCCCATGGACTGCAGCCTACCAGGCTCCTCCATCTATGGGATTTTCCAGGCAAGAGTACTAGAGTGGGGTGCCATTGCCTTCTCTATAGAATCCAAAGCAATGAATGAATGGATTCTAAAATATTTAATAATTTCTCACTGAATGGAATAAACATGATAGATTTCATTATTTATTGGCTGACTATAGTTTTTCTCCACAAGACTATTAATTTTAGTATTGTAAATACAACCATGAACACATAACTCATTAAGGATGAGATATAACATCATTAGTTTATTTTTTTGTTCATTAAGTGTGTAAACATTGATTGAGTGCCAACTGTGTGTTCAACTACTCAGGACTTCAGGGCTATAGATGTTTAAGAGTCTGTTCTCTGCCTAAGAGTGTTGAGGACAAAAGAAGTAATTACAAATTGTACAACAATGTGATAAGTGAAAGAAAAATACAGCATGAACTTCCCAGTGCAACCTCTTACTTTCATGTTTGAAATATATTATATCCCTAAGAGTTTTGACAACAGGGGAAAAGAAACCTAAGTCTAAAATGATGATGTCTTTTAGGGTCATTCATTGCTATGAGCCTTAGAGAGTGATATATTTTACTATTTAAACTTCACTTGCAAAATGATTATGACCTAGGGAAAACATGGAAATAAATGAAAGGCATTACTGCTGACAATAATGCAGCATTTTTTCTTTGCCAGGACTGGACCATTCATTCTTGTCAACTAGAGTCTCATTCGTCTTCCTAAATTTTCTTATATCAGATGATGAATATTCATCTGTGAAATTTATGGAATTAATATCTTTCAAAACTACCAATTCACTGCAGTCCATTTCCACTGGGCTTGGAGACCAATTTGTCACCCAGTTTCAAGTCAAATTCATTCATATAAGCAAGAGATGAAACATTCATTTAGTCACGACTACTTCATCAAAATAGCTTCCTTCAGGCCCTCAATAGCTAATAAGCATCAAAGAAGAGAGCTGTGTGCAGCTAAAATTCTTTCCTTAATGCCGCACACTATCTTCTAGCACAGTCAGTGAGAACAGAAGCGTTACTTCATTCTTTTGATTGAACATGAGAGAGTTATTTATAATATTTCAATGGGAGAGAAGGAGAGTGCTGAAAGGTTATTCAGTTTCATGGGAACACTTTGATACCTAGCTCCTAGTGTGAGAAGGACTCTAGGGTCCATGGCATCTAGAAGGTTAAGCTACTTGTTTCCATGCTCATGGGTTGGATGGTGTTTCTATCACACCACCTTTATTTCTACATTATTTGTTCCAGGCTACTTCCTCTGTCAGGGCTTCTGAGGTGGCTCAGAGGTAAAGCATCCACCTGCAATGCAGGAGATTTGGGTTCAATCCCTGGGTCTGGAAGATCCAGTATTCTTGCCTGCAAAATCCCAAGGACAGGAGACTGGTGGGATACAGTCCATGAAGCTGCAAAAGACGTGGACCTGACTTAGCAACTAAATAACTCTGTCAGCTCTGCTGGGTGTGTGTGTGTGTGTGTGTGTGTGTGTGTGTGTGTGTGTTGCTATTCTTCTATTTTGTAAATTATTTTTAATCCCACAATTTCTGTTCACTCATAGTTTTTTTCATTCAAAATTTTGTACTGAACATGATCCATCATAGTCTTTTCAGCTTGTTTTTCATCACATTCTTTGAGATTCCACTGAACTATGTGCATCATTATGTGTCAATGGCCTTTTCCAGGAGCCAGGAATGCAGAGCCAAATAGGAATACTAGTGGTTGAGTAAGGAATGCCCTTTCAACAGGAGATTTGGAATGACTTTCCTTTACAGAAGCTGTGTGAGTGTTGGTGAATCTCTTGATGTGCTTGTGGTAGAGAAAATGAAATCCTCTTCTCTGTGTTCAATTCCCACACCAACTAAAACTAGGTGTCTGTACCTTCAAGACAACAAGGTGAGACTCTATGATGTTCAGAAATGATTCTAAGTCTAGGAATTAAAATGGATTAGAGGCTATCCCTGGAAATTTCTTATATTCATCTAAATTTATCATAACCATCCCAATGTTATGGTTCATCAGTGTCCCATGACATCTCAACTCAAGGTCCAAATGATTTTTTTTCACCATTGGTCAAAGATTTATCAGCTAATATTCATGAAGGGAAAATGAAACACAGTTCAGGATGCCAACTCTGGAGTAAAACTGCCTGAGAATGAATCTTGGTTCCAAACTTTCATGATAAATGAGCCTGGCAGAGTTCATTCTCTGAGATTTAGTTTTCTCATACATGAAGTGGGTACAAAAATAGTACTCACCTAATAGGATTTCTTGAGCATAAAATGCAATTCATATAGTTAGAGCTGAAAGGTCACTTTAATTAGTTATTATTATTACTATATGCCAGGCTCCCCACTGCATGCTCTGCTCCCATGATTGCATTTTAATCATCATAACATCTCTACTGGGAAAGTGTTACTGCCTGTCTTTGACACCAGAAGTTGGTTGACCTCAGGCTGGAATTAAAGTTTTCATGGGAACTTTCAGTCCAGTGATTTCAACTTTATAAAAGCTTCTTCTCAAAAATCAAGATTAAGGTTGAAATTATGATACCATACCAGGGAGGAAAAGGGAAATGAGTTTTGGAATGAGCAAATGACTTTTTAAAGTTTCAAAATTATACTCCTACTGTGGCATAACAACCTCAGTGCTCTATAACCCCAAAACCCTGTTTGCTGCTGCTGCTGCTAAGTTGCTTCAGTCGTGTCTGACTCTGTGCGACCCCATAGACGGCAGCCCACCAGGCTCCCCTGTCCTTGGGATTCTCCAGGCAAGAACACTGGAGTGGGCTGCCATTTCCTTCTCCAATGCAGGAAAGTGAAAAGTGAAAGTTAAGTCGCTCAGTCGTATCCAGTTCTTAGTGACCCCATGGACTGTAGCCCACCAGGCTCCTCCATCCATGGGATTTTCCAGGCAAGAGTACTGGAGTGGGGTGCCATTGCCTTCTCCACAAAACTCTGTTTAATTTAACATATAAGGAGTAATAGCAATGCATAGGCAGCCACAATGCTGAAGCTGAGAGTGCAGAAAAAGCATCTGCTTCCCCATAATGTCTCAATGAATCATTATGACAAACAGAAATAAAGCCAATGCATCTCACTGTATAGCTGATGCCGCTTTTCTGCTCACAAGGCACAAGAGTTAATTATTATAAACAGATGTGCTTAGATTGGACAAGAATTTATACTCTATGAAATTCAGCCTGGACTAAAATAACACAATATGGTTGGTATATCTGTATTTCTTGGTGGTTGTTGGAAGGGATGCCCATCATCTCAGAGTGTAGATTTGAATGTCCTTGTGGGCTGGATTTTCCTATTGCCAACCACTTCACAGATATTTCACTCCAGAAGAATCCACTTTACACACTGACACTCATTTCACTCTTAAGATGCCAGTGATTAGCTGGCTCTGTTGTTGGCATGGGTATATTTCCCATCTGGGGTGTCAATTTGATTCAGTATTTCACCCCTGTTGCACTACTTCTGGAGTAGGTGATCAGATAAAAAGTATATGGATTCAGTAGCACACAAAAAAAACACATCTCTTATAATTGTTCAGAATGCATATATATGATCTTTGTATACAAAGTGCAAAGTATGAAAACTCAATTATTACTGTGTGACTCCATAGACGGCAGCCCACCAGGCTCCCCTGTCCCTGGGATTCTCCAGGCAGGAACACTGGAATGGGTTACCATTTCCTTCTCCAATGCAGGAAAGTGAAAAGTGAAAATCCATTTATTCAGAAGATACTTGTTTTATCAGTACACTTATCCTGTTCAATAACTATGTTATTCCACCATTTAGGTTGAGGCTACTCAAAGATGAATAATTCTACACTGTACAGAATTGAGCCTCTAAGAGAGAGACACAATGCTTTAAACTTTGGTATATGTGAAGTGCTAAAATGAAAAGAATTCTTCTCATAAGGCTAATGAAGAAGATAAGAATGATGAAAGCTTCTGTAATTTGAATGTTAAATAGGGGTTGACTGCTTTGTGAAGACCTTATATAACTAACTTCATTTAATTTCATTGCTTCTTTATGGCATGGGTACTATTATGGTTATTTTTAAGACGAGAAACCTGAGGGTTAACATATTAATAATTTGTCTAAGGCACAAAACTTGTCTAAAGCTCAAAGTCAGAGAGTCTGGATGAGAGCCCAAATGCATTTTTCTTCAGTGCCCTGGGAAGCAAGAAAAGAGGAGGAATAATTCTGTCTTGGAAGCTAGGAAGGTTTCATAGAAAAAGTGCCACTCACTTGGGGCTTTGAGGATAAGTAGGACTTTATCAAAGAAGAAGGCAAAGGGCATTCAAGGTAAATCCAGGTATAGAGAAAAATTAATGAATTTGCTCTAATTTGGACATATTTCCTTTCAGCTCACTTTTGTGAGCATTTCATTTTATTTACATATATATATATATATATATATTTCTTCTTCAATTTAGATATGAAAGCATAGCCTCAGATATTTATGTATTTATTTAATAATTTCATTTATTTATTTATGGCTGTGCTGCATCTTTGCTGCTGTGTGAGCTTTCCTCTAGTTGCAGCAAGTGGGGGCTTTTCATTGCGGGGGCTTCTCTTGTTGCAGAGCACAGGCTCTAGGGCACGTGCGCTCAGTAGTTGAGGCTCCCAGCCTCTAGGGTGCTGGCTCAATAGTTGTGGTGCACGGACTTAGTTGCCCTGAGGCATACACATCTCTTATAATTGTTCAGAATGCATATATATGATCTTTGTATACAAAGTGCAAAGTATGAAAACTCAATTATTACTGTGTGACTCCATAGACGGCAGCCCACCAGGCTCCCCTGTCCCTGGGATTCTCCAGGCAGGAACACTGGAATGGGTTACCATTTCCTTCTCCAATGCAGGAAAGTGAAAAGTGAAAATCCATTTATTCAGAAGATACTTGTTTTATCAGTACACTTATCCTGTTCAATAACTATGTTATTCCACCATTTAGGTTGAGGCTACTCAAAGATAAATAATTCTACACTGTACAGAATTGAGCCTCTAAGAGAGAGACACAATGCTTTAAACTTTGGTATATGTGAAGTGCTAAAATGAAAAGAATTCTTCTCATAAGGCTAATGAAGAAGATAAGAATGATGAAAGCTTCTGTAATTTGAATGTTAAATAGGGGTTGACTGCTTTGTGAAGACCTTATATAACTAACTTCATTTAATTTCATTGCTTCTTTATGGCATGGGTACTATTATGGTTATTTTTAAGACGAGAAACCTGAGGGCTAACATATTAATAATTTGTCTAAGGCACAAAACTTGTCTAAAGCTCAAAGTCAGAGAGTCTGGATGAGAGCCCAAATGCATTTTTCTTCAGTGCCCTGGGAAGCAAGAAAAGAGGAGGAATAATTCTGTCTTGGAAGCTAGGAAGGTTTCATAGAAAAAGTGCCACTCACTTGGGGCTTTGAGGATAAGTAGGACTTTATCAAAGAAGAAGGCAAAGGGCATTCAAGGTAAATCCAGGTATAGAGAAAAATTAATGAATTTGCTCTAATTTGGACATATTTCCTTTCAGCTCACTTTTGTGAGCATTTCATTTTATTTACATATATATATATATATATATATTTCTTCTTCAATTTAGATATGAAAGCATAGCCTCAGATATTTATGTATTTATTTAAAATTTCATTTATTTATTTATGGCTGTGCTGCATCTTTGCTGCTGTGTGAGCTTTCCTCTAGTTGCAGCAAGTGGGGGCTTTTCATTGCGGGGGCTTCTCTTGTTGCAGAGCACAGGCTCTAGGGCACGTGCGCTCAGTAGTTGAGGCTCCCAGCCTCTAGGGTGCGGCTCAATAGTTGTGGTGCACGGACTTAGTTGCCCTGAGGCATGTGAGATCTTTCCAGATCAGGGATCAAACCCATGTCTCCTGCATTGGCAGGAGATTCTTTATGACTGAGCCACCATGGAAGCCCAACCTTGGTATTTACATAAATTTATAACCCTAACATTAGTCCAAATACTATAGTCAAATTCAATATGGCCTAAATATACAGACATGAGCTCAGAATCAGGGATAAATTCTTCATCTAATGTTATTTCCTTAATCAAAGACTATTATATCTTACTGAAGGTTGTGATTTCTAAACAGTTATTCTTTCCAAAGCGCTTCCCTGGTGGCTCAGTGGTAAAGAATTTGTCTGCCAATGCAAGAGACACAGGTTTGATTCCTGGGTTGGGAAGATTCCCCTGGAGAAGGAAATGGCAATCCAATCCACTATTCTTGCCTGGAAAATCCCATGGTCAGAGGGGCCTGGGGGGCTACAGTTCATGGGGTCACAAAGAGTCAGACATGACTTAGTGACTAAACAACAACAACAATACTTTCTAATAAACTTGGATGATTCTTTTTGGAGAAAAAGGACAGTTTTTTTTTTTTTAAGTTTAAGTATGGTATAGTAGGCTAAAAATCTTTAACAGCGCTGTGCTATGTAACAAAATATGATACATATAGAAAAAATATTTGATAGAATATATGATGGGCCACAATATAATATAATTATGATAACTTTAGACTTTGTGAGATCATGTACAAAATGTTGATACTATGATAAAAAATAAAATAAAGAAAGAGTCTATATGGAAGCCTAACAGTTAGAAATTATATTCAGCTGCTAGTAACAGAAATCCATTCTGTGGTTTGAATGCATTAAATCCTCTTCCAATTTCATTCTCTTATAAAACGAAAGCAGTGATGAGTGATCCAAGGCTGCTAGAACAACTTCCTTGGATTTTTTGTCTTTTGGCTCTGTAATCCTTGGTGCATGCCCTCCATCCTCAAGGGCCCAATATAGCAGCTGTAGCTCCAACATCACACCCATGAGCTATGCAAGAGCAAGCTGAGGAACAAGCAGGTTCACTTCTATTTGAGGATATTTCCCAGAAAGCCCAGTCAGTAATTTCGAGCCTTGAAACTTCCTTGAGGAAGCCTTGGAAGCAATGATATTTTTTTAAAGCTGAGAATCCCTAAAAATCTCAAAATCTGTTGTTAGGGGAAAAGAGAATAAAAATTAAGCAGGCAGCTAGTCTCCACCATAGTGTGTGATCAAAATTCCAAAGTGTTAAATAAGTTGAGAAAATAGCAGTAAGAGTAATGATGGATTCTTTGTGGTGTCTTACTCTTTATGAAGTGCTTTTGCAGTCTACACAATATTGAACATAAGGTGATTAAACAGGAATCACCCAGATTAAAGGGGCTTGGGCATGCAGATACTAAGCTATAGCAATTGTCATGAGGGATACCTAATAAGTGACTCTTTCTGCTAAGAGCATTATTCAGAGCTCTTCTATATCTCAGGCAAAGTGGCAGGTGAACAGAGATGTATTGTCCTCAAGTGAGAGTTACAGCTGTAGGTAGCAACATACAGCTGTGTTTGTTATCATATGGAAAAGAGAGTCAGCAGCTGGCAGAGAACACTGGAGGCAAGAAAAAACCTTTCAGAGAAAGCATTCTTAAAACTCTGAACAAGAGCACAGTGAATAAGTGCTCAGAGTAAGAGAAAAACAAGACTGGCACTCCTCTGAAGAGGGAAGCAAGAGCCTTGAAGCTGGATGCCGATGTCATGATACAGGTCATGTGCAGTAAGACAAATGAAACCTAACAGCACCCTCAAGTTCTCAGTATCTTAGTGAGGACAAGCTGGATCTCAGGACCTACTACACGTCCTTCACAGAAATACACTTAAGGTTTTTTAAAATGTGTGTGTGTCTTCAAAAAGCCCCAAGTTTTAAAATAGTCTATTCTTCATGGGATTATGTATGGATGTGAGAGTTGGACTGTGAAGAAGGCTGAGCGCTGAAGAATTGATGCTACTGAATGTTGGAGAAGACTCTTGAGAGTCCCTTGGACTGCAAGGAGATCCAACCAGTCCATTCTAAAGGAGGTCAGTTCTGGGTGTTCACTGGAAGGACTGATGCTAACGTTGAAACTCCAGTACTTTGGCCACCTCATGCGAAGAGCTGACTCATTGGAAAAGACTCTGATGCTGGGAGGGATTGGGGGCAAGAGGAGAAGGGGACGACAGAAGATGAAATGGCTGGATGGCATCACCGACTCGATGGATGTGAGTCTGAGGGAACTCTGGGAGTTGGTAATGGAGAGGGAGGCCTGGCATGCTGTGATTCATGGGGTTGCAAAAAGTCAGACACGACTGAGTGACTGAACTGAATTGAAATGAACATGGGATTATAGAGTATAGAAAGATACCTTGTAGGAGGTATTACACTCTAATTGAGTAAAGAATTTAGAGTCAGAAACAGTAAGACAGATAGGCAACCTCATTTCAAAATTCTGCTTAATGGGTCTTATTCCTAGGTAGGCTGACATGACACCTTTCCAAATTTGATGCAATTCAACAGGCATAACAACATCCTGTGAGAGAAACTACTCCCATTTTAGAGATGAGCTAACTGAGGGACATGGAGATTAAAAGGTTAAAATCAAGGTTACACTGCTATTAACTATAGAGGCAAAATCCAAATGCTATACTGTTTTCATCAGAAAGGGATAAATGATGTAGTATCAAGGCTTTCCAAAGTTACTGTCACCCAATGAACATTTCCCTCCTCCTCAACCTCTGCTGCCAGCAGCCTCCTTTTTCCTTGGACAGGGATTAGCTTATAGTGAATGTGTCTGGGATACAAGCCCATCTCACACCTCCTATGGTGAATACCAGACTAAGGGCTGGCATAGGAACATAGTGGTAACCGGTTTGAGAACATGACCCCAAATCAAGATATTAAAACTCAACCTGCTGCACTTTTTGAAAAGGAAAAGTTCTTGTGGTCTGGTGGTTATTAAGCCTGAACCAGAGAAGTACTTCTTCATGTCTGGGGACAGTCAGAGAATGTAGCAGAAAACTCAAGTCCTGATGATACCGTTTGATTCCTCAAATTCAGACATGCTTGACACAAGATCTAGATTCTAGAGTTTTCAACTACAGGAGACAGTACGTTCCTTTTTTTTTTTTTTTTTCCTTTAAATAATTGACCTGCTGTTGCTGCTGCTAAGTCGCTCCAGTCGTGTCCAATCCTGTGCAACCCCATAGATGGCAGCCCACCAGGCTCCCTCATCCCTGGGATTCTCCAGGCAAGAACACTGGAGTGGGTTGCCACTTCCTTCTCCAAAGCGTGAAAAGTGGAAGTGAAGTCACTCAGTCGTGTCCGACTCTTGGCAACCCCATGAACTGCAGCCCACCAGGCTTCTCCATCTATGGGATTTTCCAGGCAAGAGTATTGGAATGGGATGCCATTGCCTTCTCTTATAATTGACCTAGTTTGTTATATTTTCTGTTGTAGCAATGAAAACAATCTCACCTAATAAAGTCAGTTTATAAAAGATAAAAAATAGGATGTAACTATATGATGTAATTAATATTGATTATTTAGGACTGATTTAGGAAATTCTATACATGTAACCTAAGGCTTCCCTGGTTGTTCAGTGGAAACAAATCCTTATGCCAATACAGAAGAAGGGGGAGATGTGAGTTTGATCCCTGGGTCAGGAAGATCCCCTGGATTAGCAACCCACCCCAGTATTCTTGGCTGGAAAATTCCATGGACAGAGGACCCTAGCAGGCTACAGTTCATGTAGACACAAAGAGTCAGACATGACTGACTGAGTGAGCGGGCACGCACACACGCACGCACACACAATCTAGGATCAATAATTTTGAGAACTCATGTGTTGAGAGTTAGTAAAACTGTCTTACTCTGAGCAGACTTGGGACTTTTTCCCGTCTGGAGATGTCTGTGCATAAACTATAAAAGTATTTGATTACAAAGAACCTTCTAGAGTCCTTATATTTTTTTGATCTGATATCACTTGATCCTCTAAAATAAACACTCCATAAATACAGTCCATGCACTGTATTTCATAAAGTGCATCTACAAGCAGGCAACTGTAGAAAATATAGTAAAAATATACCATAAAAACTGTTTATACATAGTAGGCTTCTTATACAATTATCAATAAACACTATCCAAACATCTTGCATTCATAAAGATGTTCTATTTTATATGTTAAACTACTTGAAGTAACTGCTCACAGATATTTCAGGAAAATAAAAATAGACCAGACAACTACTCTGTAGGACACAGTGAGTTTATATATAAAAAAATAATACCTGATCAATATTCTACAAGGATAAAGAAACAGAAAAAATCATGCTATACAAAATTTTATGTATCAACATCACATGGAAAAAAACTGTCAACTTCATTCAAGGATCAGTGTAACACCCTGAATAAGAATTACATTTGTAAAATATTTCAATTTATACTCTAAATTCTACAGACTTTCCCCCTATGGTTTTACTTTTACTCTTGAAATACAGATTATGTCAGAACCCGCCAAGTCATAAAACTAAAAGCCTTAATTATCCACTGAGAGTAATAAACTTACATAATGTTAACAACACTCAGTGATTATAAATTCAGTTTCTTTAACTGGCTCACTCTCTCTACCTTTCATTTTTCCCACCTAAGTTAAAAAATATACAAATCTGATTGTGTTGTTTCATAGCAGTGAGTCCTTATTTAGACAACAGACTTATGTGAACCTAGATTTTTTTCAATATTTGGGGCAAGAAAAGATTGAGGAGAGGGAAATAAGCACTCTAGGTAAACGGCCACACCATTTTTTTTAAAGGCTGTATCATGTGGTATCTGAGTAGCTTCCCAATCAGGGATCAAACCCATGCCCATACAAAACCCATACAAATTTTTTTTTGCAGTGGAAAGCCAAAGCCAATGTCTTAACCATTGGATAACCAGAGAATTTCCAGTAATTTCTTCATAATTTTTTTGACTAAGTGTCAGAGGTTATTTTTACCACAGAAATGAAAATAGTGGCACTGTGCTCAGAGAAATCATTCAACCTTCACCATGTCCTATAGCTTCTTAGTCTTAAGGATTCATTTGAACCTACCATTTATGCTAATATTTTTAACACACATGCAACCTATATGAAGACTACTTCTACAAATCTGTGATAATATAGACATCTTCGCTATAACTGACAATATATTTCCACCAGACTTATCTTGCAAAAGTCCTAAATTTAATCCAAATAATAATGAGGTGATATAAAATCTATGCAATGTGCACAATATGAAGTTCTTAAAAGTCAAAATAAAA
>SJYC01140109.1:0-13455 GCA_006408675.1 Madoqua kirkii | reverse complement strand
ACACACACACACACACACACACACACACACATATATATATGGCTGGTTTATGTGATGCTTGGCAGAAATAAACACAATTCGGTTATCCGTCAGTTATCCTTCAATTTAAAAAATAAATTTTAAAAAGAAAGCATGCGATGGTTTTGTATCATGTCAACTTAGCTAGCTTCCTAGAAACTTGGCTAGTTTTCCCAGAATTCCCTTAGTTTTATATTGCAGGTTGTACTGACACATAAGGGAGACTTTCAGATTTGAAAGGGAGAGAAGAAGCTATACCATTCCATAGCTCATATACATTGTCGCTGACCTGCTGACTTGTTTCCTTGGAATGAAGCAGCAGCTAAACTAGAACTGTTCATCCTTCATCTGGATCCGTTTTTAGGGTCTCACACACTTGTGCCAGGTTGTGTGTTTAACTCTGACAAGAAAACAGTTTCTGTAGGATACCTCAAGGTCAGGACAGACCAGAGTGCCAATTCATCCTCTAAACAGTGCTCATGAGGTCAGGCTACTCATAATTTCTTCCTCGTGCATGCCTATCCTCGAAACTTCAAGCTTCAATATCATATACCACCTTACAGAGACAGCTTAACTAGTTTCCATAATTATATAAGCCAAGCCTCTCAATAAATCCACACCTCCTACTGGTTCCACTTTTTGAATAGATTCCTAACTGGTACTATGATTATCTGGTTGGCATAAGATTTCTGACCTGCAACATGAGAAAAATGATTTCAAATCCAGAATTGCTGTACTGAGTCAAATTGCCATTTCACTTTGAGGAGAAAAATAAAAGCATTTTAGAACACATAAGATATCAGAAATTTTACCATATCAGGGCTCTCAAAAAACTAAGCCAAGAAAAATTAAGTTATAAATTCAAGAGAAAAGAAGCAGAACTAAATCTAAGTTCAAGTCTTAATTTTATAATCAGGTACTAGGTCTAGAAAGTTTCACAGATACATGCTCAAAAAGATAGCATTCACCATCAAACAGACTGTATAATCAAAATCTTGAAAGTAAGTTATGATACACAGTTCCTGTGAAAAATGCATAACATCATTTCTGAAACACATAAACAAAAAAGGAAACTTTAGGGAAAGTAGTCCAACAGGAGTCATGACTCATAGACAAACAAGCTAAATGTGGTGTGGTTGGACAGAATTGATAATATAGAAAAGAATTTCTAGAACTATAACAATAAACATACTAGTGAAGAAACTGCAGAAATTTAGAGGTCTCAGAGAATATGAAATCATGTGATTTTTATTTTTAAGTGGAGGATAATTGCTTTCCAATGTTATGTTGGTTTCTGCCATACATCAACACAAATCAGCCATAGGTATATGTATGTCCCCTCCCTCCTGAACCTCCCATCCACCCTCCACCCCATCCCATCCCTCTGAATGTGAAAGTCACTCAGTTGTGTCTGACTCTTTGGAACCCCATGTAGCCTGCCAGGTTCCTCTGTCCATGGAACTCTCCAGGCAAGAATACTGGAGTGGGTTGCCATTTCTTTCTCCAGGGGATCTTCCCGACCCAGGGATCAAACCCAGGTCTCCTGCATTGCAGGCTGATTATCTACCAACTGAGCCACCAGAAAAATTTTTATCATTTATAAAAAATTTGCCTTTAACCTTTCCTTATTACTATTTCTAAAAACAGATTCATGTCTAATAAAGCATTCTTATTTTTAAAATAATTGTAAATTCTATAAGGCAAGAATTCTACCTATATTGAAATAACTGCATTTGGATTTTCTAAAATAATGCTTAGCATACAGTGCTTGATATATGTCTTGAATTAGCTAATTAATTTTTAAAATTTAGGAAGATTTACTTTGCTATTTAGACTTCAGTGGTAGATTCTAATTTTTAGGCAACAATAGACTAAGTGTTATTAAGGAAAATAAACATATGACCACTAAGAAACACACAGATAAGATAATAACTCCAACTTATTGCTTCTCTAGTAAACAAAACTGCAAAGGTTGTAACACAGTATGAACTTCTATTTTTAAAGTGTCTCTCTGTGTGTCTGTGTGGATATTTGCACATACATTTCTGTAGAGATAAATATCAAGTTCAGTTCAGCTTAGTTGAGTCACTCAGCTGTGTTCAGCTCTTTGCCACTCCCTGGACTGCAGCATGCCAGGCTTCCCTGTCCATCACCAATTCCTAGAGCTTACTCAAACTCTTGTCCATAAAGTTGGTGATGTCATCCAACATCTCATCTTCTGTCGTCCCCTTCTCCTCCTGCCTTCAATCTCTCCTAGCATCAAGGTCTTTTCCAATGAGTCAGTTCTTTGCATCAGGTGGCCAAAGAATCTGAGTCCTTTCAGCATCAGTCCTTCCAATGAATATTCAGGACTGATCTCCTTTAGGATGGACTGGTTGGATCTCCTTGCAGCCCAAAGGACCCTCAAGAGTCTTCTCCAACACCACAGTTCGAAAGCATCAATCCTTCGGTGCTCAGTCTTCTATGGTCCAACTCTCACATCCATATAGGACCACTGGAAAAACCATAGCTTTGCCTAGACAGACCTTTGTTGATGAAATAATATTTCTGCTTTTTAATATGCTGTCTAGGTTGGTCATAGCTTTTCTTCCAAGGAACAAGTGTCTTTTAATTTTGTGGCTGCAGTCACCATCTGCAGTGATTTTGGAGCCCCAAAAAATAAAGTCTCTCTCTGTTTCCATTGTTTCTCCATCTTTTTGCCAAGAAGTGATAGGACTGGATACCATGACCTTAGTTTATTGAATGCTGAGTTTTAAGTCAACTTTTTCACTCTTCTCTTTCACTTTCATCAAGAGACTCTGTAGTTCTTCTTCTTTGCCATAAAGGTGATATCATCTGCATATGTGAGGTTATTGATTTTTTTCCCGGCAATATTGATTCTAGCTTGTGCTTCTTCCAGCCCGGCATTTCTCATGATGTACTCTGCATATAAGTTAAATAAGCAGGGTGACAATATACAGCCTTGACTTACTCCTTTCCAGATTTGGAGCCAGTCTGTTGTTCCATGTCCAGTTGCTTCTTGACCTACATACAGATTTCTCAGGAGGCAAGTCAGGTGGTCTGGTATTCCATCAAGTTACTCTTTAGTTTATTAGAGAAGTGAGACTGTGGTGGGTGGAATGAAGGTTAAAGATTGCATTTATATTATATATTTTTTCATTGTCTTTCTTAATGATCATACCTTTATTGTTTACTATATAGAAGAATAAAGCAAAACTCATCCCTTCTTGCCTTTAAAGACATCTTTCCAGCAGTTCTCTTCTCTTTGTCCATCAGGAGCTTCTCTCTCTCCTGAATCATTCCCTTCAGCTGTTATTCCAATAGTAGAAAGAAAATAAGTGAACAACCCCCTTCTTCATTCCCTTCATAAAGTTGTTATAAGGCTTATTTAAATTTTATTTTCAACAGTTACTACTATCTCCACTTTCTTTTTTTAGTCCTCCATGCAGCTTCTAGGATCTTAGTTTCCCAAAAAGGGATTGAACTTGTACCCTCAGCAGTGAAAGCAGAGTCCTAACCACTGGACCACCAGGGGATCCCCTCCAACTCTCCCTTAAACTCACTGTACTCATACTATTGCAATCGTCCCCACCCCTCTGTGTGACTGTTCTTCAAGATTAACAATGACCTCCACATTGTTACATCTTACAGACAATTCTCCATCCCCTTTTATTTACTCTTTTGGCAAAATTGACTGCAATCAATAGCTCCTCCTTCTAAAATACTTCTTTCTCTTGGTGTCCAAGACTTCACCCTTTCCTGGCTTCCTCCTATACTCCTGATCTCTTTTCCTATCTCCTTTCCTGGTTACTCTTCATTTCCCCAACATCTTAGCCTTGGTTCAATCCTTGGACTCTTCCCCAGCTACATGGAATCCCCTGGCGATCTCATCCAGTCTCATGATTTAAATAACAACTATGGGCCTATGACTCCCAAAGTTGTATCTTCAGTCATTCTAGGATAACTTCTTCTCATAACATGTATCCAATATTTTGCAAATACCTGACAGTCCTGCTTTCAAAACATATCTGAATGACCATTTCATACCTCTAAACACAATATCTTGGCCAAAATCATCCTCCTCATTGCTCACATCATTCTAGTATTCTCCAAACTGGATTGTTGCTTGGATCTTTCCACTTATAGTTTACCATCCACTCAACAGACATAAAAGTCAGATCATAAAGTCTTCCACATGATGCCTCAATGGCTGCCCATTTCATACAGAGTACAAATCAAAAGTAAAAGTCTTTCTAAAGCTGTTTGTAATATGTTCTGTCTCCTTCAGCTTTCTGGCCTCCTCACTCCCTTTTCTCCCCCTAGCCTTTCTCCTCAAGCTTCAGTTTTCAGCTGTTCCTGAATGCAACTGGTCTTTTAATATCTCTGGACTTTTATATGTTTCAGGTATAAGCATCATTCACTCTGTCCCTTCCGCCAAATCTTTGCTCAAATACCACTTTCTTAGCAAGACCTTCCAAGATCAACATATTTCAAGTTAAATGGTTCTCTTCAACCAACTCCTGCATTCATGATCCCTCTTTCTTGATTTGTATTTCTCTACCACTTATCACCATCTGACAGCAGGAAGAGAAGGGGATGACAGAGGATGAGATGGCTGGATGGCATCACTGACTTGATGGACGTGAGTCTGAGTGAACTCCGAGAGTTGGTGGTAGAGGGAGGGCTGGCGTGCTGCAATTCATGGGTTCACAAAGAGACAGACACGACTGAGTGACTGAACTGAACTGAACTGAACTACTTATCACCATCTGACATACATATCATTGTTTTTCTTGTTGTTGTTCCTAATAGATTTATCTTCATGATACATAAGTTGCTGAAATTAAATTGCTGACTATTATATTTCAGCATCTAGAACTGGTGCTCATGATACAGTAGGTATAAATATTTATTAATAACTAAATAAATAAGTGAATGAATTACTAAGCCATGAGTATGAACTGAAAACGGGTCCAGATTAAATTACTTGAGAGTCAGGAAGGGAAAAGCAAGAGCAGCACTTTCAAAAGAAGCTGAGGGCAGATGGGTTAATGGCCATAATAAACATTAATGGGCTGGCTGTGATGCAGTGCTGGGTGCAGTAATTTCTTTAAAGAGCCAGTGGGAGGGAGGTTTTTATATTGTTTCATGAATTATATGAAAGGTTATAAATTCCAATTGCAAAAAGACTTAACTTCTTTTGTCAGTGATGAGAATCACAATAAAGAACTTCATACCTATTAGAGCTACCTCTGCTTTGTTCTCTAACCGCCTCCCCCAATATGGTTTCTAGAGCTTTGATGATTTATCCAGAATATTCCCTGTTGTCTCAGTCCTCACTGTCCTGGTTGCCCTCTACTTTCCTCAGTCATTGCAAAACACCTTTCATTCCTTCTTCCTGTGCATCTTTGTCCCATCATCTCTTATTTTTGCCATATGCAAGTCAATGACCATCCTAAGTATGAAGGAATTTTCTTGGCTGGTTTCACTTTTCCTTTTTCCAGAATGTACCTTCTATTACTGTTATCCTCTAATCAATTCTTATAAATTTCCCCTCTCTAGATTTTCAGCCAGTATAAATTACTTGATAAGGACAATTTATTGCTTCTATTTCACATAGGACTGGTAAAAAAAAAAAAAAGTTTGAAATTTCACTTTCCAAGTGAAATGTTGTAAGGAACAGCAGTTGGATGGATACACACACACACAAACTTACCCGAGAATTCTAGACTGAGTTATGTCACTAAAAGGACAGATGCAATAGAGATGGCATACCATACAATTATTATTCAAAGAAAAGAAGGAGAGAAGGAAAGCTTTTAAATTTTCATAAACTTGTGTAAATTACACAGTAACTTGCCCAGGTTAAGTTGTCCATTTTTTCTGATTCAACAATATTGAAATAATCAGTGTGGATACTTAGGCTGAAATAGTTAAATTTTTTCCTCTCTTTTGGCTTAGAAACTTAAGAGTACAGAGGCGGGTAGGAAAATGAATCAACTCAAATCGCATTAAATTTATAAATACTAAGTATGAGATTCTTATGTGATTTCCCTTAGCACATAAAATGTGCAGGAATAATTTCACTTATGAAACAGATTTTTGAGAAATCATAATCAACCTTTATCTACTCCTATTCATTCCAAAAAGTAGATAAAATACTTTTCATCAAGCACACAGCAGTGAGACACAGTAATGCTCTTGTAAGGAACACTGTTCGTTACTTTATTGCCCAATTGAGAGAATAGATGTAAAAGACTGCATATAATGTCATGTTTTATGATGATAAAAACAATTTCTCAAAAATATAACAAATATATAGAGAAAGTTTAAAGATCATATCTATCATTCACTGGTGCCAAGTCAATTTAGTATACTGAAAAGAGAAAAATCCATGATACAATAGAGATGATGCAAAGTTTAAAATATCTATAATGGTTACATTTAACAGCCAGTTAAGCCCACAAGTTTAAATATTTTTAAAGTGTAATAAGAGTATAACATTGTTTTCAAATAAAAGATGTTTCCTTACATCTTTCTATAGCTTAATAAAGTAGCTTATAGTTGCACTAAAATTTTTCTGCTCTAAAACCTTGCTCTCTGAGATTTCTTGATCTGAAAAGCCTAAATGGAAGCTTTCAATAACACAAAATAAAATCAAGAGCTCTTATAGTGAATAATATATTTATACATGTTTAAATAAAAACTACAAATTAATTTAGTAAAATTGTTCTAGAATAACACACACACACAAACTTACCCGAGAATTCTAGACTGAGTTATGTCACTAAAAGGACAGATGCAATAGAGATGGCATACCATACAATTATTATTCAAAGAAAGGAAGGAGAGAAGGAAAGCTTTTAAATTTTCATAAACTTGTGTAAATTACACAGTAACTTGCCCAGGTTAAGTTGTCCATTTTTTCTGATTCAACAATATTGAAATAATCAGTGTGGATACTTAGGCTGAAATAGTTAAATTTTTTCCTCTCTTTTGGCTTAGAAACTTAAGAGTACAGAGGCGGGTAGGAAAATGAATCAACTCAAATCGCATTAAATTTATAAATACTAAGTATGAGATTCTTATGTGATTTCCCTTAGCACATAAAATGTGCAGGAATAATTTCACTTATGAAACAGATTTTTGAGAAATCATAATCAACCTTTATCTACTCCTATTCATTCCAAAAAGTAGATAAAATACTTTTCATCAAGCACACAGCAGTGAGACACAGTAATGCTCTTGTAAGGAACACTGTTCGTTACTTTATTGCCCAATTGAGAGAATAGATGTAAAAGACTGCATATAATGTCATGTTTTATGATGATAAAAACAATTTCTCAAAAATATAACAAATATATAGAGAAAGTTTAAAGATCATATCTATCATTCACTGGTGCCAAGTCAATTTAGTATACTGAAAAGAGAAAAATCCATGATACAATAGAGATGATGCAAAGTTTAAAATATCTATAATGGTTACATTTAACAGCCAGTTAAGCCCACAAGTTTAAATATTTTTAAAGTGTAATAAGAGTATAACATTGTTTTCAAATAAAAGATGTTTCCTTACATCTTTCTATAGCTTAATAAAGTAGCTTATAGTTGCACTAAAATTTTTCTGCTCTAAAACCTTGCTCTCTGAGATTTCTTGATCTGAAAAGCCTAAATGGAAGCTTTCAATAACACAAAATAAAATCAAGAGCTCTTATAGTGAATAATATATTTATACATGTTTAAATAAAAACTACAAATTAATTTAGTAAAATTGTTCTAGAATACTGACTGTGCTTAGAAGTTAGGTGAGATTTCCAGGTGGAGCTAGTGGTAAAGAATCCCCTGCCAATGCAGGAGACATAAGAGACATAACTTTGATCCCTGGGTTGGGAAGATCCCCTGGAGGAGGGCATGGCAACCCACTCCAGAATTTTTGACTGGAGAATCCTCATGGATTGAGGAGCCTGGAGGGCTAGAGTCCATAGGGTCACATAGAGTTGGACATGACAAAAGTGACTTAGCACACACACACACATGAAGTTAGGCACTTTGGATTCACTCCAAGAATACGAGAAAAGGAAATGATGTACAGTACGAATTTCAATATCATGTGTTGAGTCATGATGGAACTTGGCTTTAAATATTTAAATTGCCATATTTATGGAATCACCTTTTGGTGATCAATTTATTCCCTCTTAAATGTATGAGTATTACTTACCTGGAATTTTGGCTTTAAAAGAATTTCAAACATGACCCAGTTGAACTCAGCATGCTCACCTATAAAATATGTGGGCAGGCTGAGGAAAGAGCGGTATGACAGTGAGGTCACCCTAGTAGATATTTTCTGAGATCCCCTCTGACTCTCATTTATAATTCTTTGAAAAAGACAACAACTCTAAACAGGAGTGCACAAATCCAAGCATTAAAAGAATAATAATAAAACCATTCACCAGGGTTTTCTTGGTGGTCCAGTGGTTAAAAATCCATCTTCCAATGCAGGGGACCTGGGCTACATCCCTTTTGGGAGAACTATGATACCACATGCCTCGGTGCAACTGAGCCCGCATGCTCTGGAGCCTGCATGCCACAAATAGAGAAGCCCATTCACTGTAACTACAGAGCTGACTCAGCCCAAAGAAGATTTAGTCCCACCAAAATTAAATCAAACAAAAAACGCATTTGCTGGAGAAACCAAAAGGAAAGGCAAAGCAGTAAACATGAGCCAAGTAATCCGCTATATCAATTATAGGAACAAATAAATCTGAAGAAAACGGGTTGACTTGTTGGGGGAGGTTTCCATGGTTTTTGAGGGGTGGAGGAGACTGAGTGAAGCAGATTGCCCTCTGGTATGAATGGCCCTTTACCCTGTAGGTTGAAAGCCTGAATAAAAAATAAAAATGAGTAGGGGGGAACTTCTCTTGTCCTTTTGAGCTATAACATTGCTTCATTCTGGCTCTTCCTGAGGTTCAAGCCAGGTTCACTCAGATGGAAATTTACACCATTGACTCCTCTTGGTCTCCAGTATTACCACTGCAGATTTTGGTACTTCCTAACCTCAAAATCTTGTGAGTCAATTTCCTATAATCAATCAACCTCTCTTCTCCTTCTCTTTCTCTATTTCTGTCTCTTTCTTTCTCTCTATCTCTCTGTATAGAAACCAAATGGAGGCCGAGGGGATAGGAGTCTTATTCTGCATCTGACAGCACCTGTGCGTGCATGTATGCTAAGTCACTTCAGTCATGTCCAACTCTTTGTGACCTTATGGACCGTAGCCCAGCAGGCTCCTCTGTCCATGAGGATTCTCCAGTCAACAATACTGGAGTGGGTTGCCATGCCCTCCTCCAGGGTATCTTCCCTACTCAGAAATCGAACCCAGGTCTCTTAGGTCTCCTGTATTGGCAGGCGAGTTCTTTACCACTGGTACCATTTGGGAAGCTTCTGACAACTCTTACTTCTGGTATACACTGCCAACTATGATGATGATGAGGGAATTAAAGAGGTTCTTCAGAATATCTTAATTTTATCTGTCCATATATATACAGAGTATGTTCTTGTCAAATTTGTCATTTAGTATTCAACTACGTTATTGGCGTTAACCCTGTGTGTATGTCTGCAGTCACTCAATCGTGTCCAGCTCTTTGCAACCTCATGGACTATGACCCGCCAGACTTCTCTGTCCATGGAATTTTTCAGGTGTTAATACTGGAGTCAGTTGCCATTTCCTCCTCCAGGGGATCTTTCTGACCTAGAAATCGAACCTGTGTCTCTTGCATTGGCAGGCAGATTCTTTACCACTGACCCACCTGGGAAGCCCCAGTGGTTTTAACCAACTGCTAAATATAAGCTGCAGAAAATTATTGAAAATTCTCTCTGGCATCACTGGGTTAGAGTCTATGGAAGCTACATTGTTTTCAACTGCACTATCTGAAAAGCAAAAGGAATGCCTTTACTACTTCACTCACACTCATATATAGCCAGACATCCTAGAATGTGAAGTCAGGTGGGCCTTAGGAAGCATCACTACGAACAAAGCAAGTGGAAGTGATGGAATTCCAGTTGAGCTGTTTCAAATCCTGAAAGATGATGCTGTGAAAGTGCTGCACTCAATGTGCCAGCAAATTTGGAGAACTCAGCAGTGGCCACAGGACTGGAAAAGCTCAGTTTTCATTCCAATCTCAAAGAAAGGTTAATAACAAAGAATGTTCAAACTATAGCACAATTGCACTAATCTCACATGCTAGTAAAGTAATGCTCAAAATTCTCCAGGCCAGGCTTCAGCAATATGTGAACCATGAACTTCCAGATGTTCAAGCTGGATTTAGAAAAGGCAGAGGAACCAGAGATCAAATTGCCAACATCCGCTGGATCATGGGAAAAGCAAGAGAGTTCCAGAAAAACATCTATTTCTGCTTTATTGATTTTGCCAAAGTCTTTGATTGTGTGGATCATAATAAACTGTGGAAAATTCTGAAAGAGATGAAATACCAGAACACCTGACCTGCCTCTTGAGAAACCTGTAAACAGGTCGGGAAGCAACAGTTAGAACTGGACATGGAACAACAGACTGGTTCCAAATAGGAAAAGGAGTACGTCAAGGCTATATATTGTCACCCTGCTTATTTAACTTCTATGCAGAGTACATCATGAGAAACATTGGGCTGAAGAAATACACAAGCTGGAATCAAGATTGCCGGGAGAAATGTCAATAACCTCAGATATGCAGATGATATCACCCTTATGGCAGAAAGTGAAGAGAAACTAAAAAGCCTCTTGATGAACGTGAAAGAGGAAAGTAAAAAAGTTGGCTTAGAGCTCAACATTCAGAAAACAAAGATCATGGCATCTGGTCCCATCACTTCATGGGAAATAGATGGGGAAACAGTGTCAGACTTTATTTTTGGGGGCTCCAAAATCACTGCAGATGGTGACTGCAACCATGAAATTAAAAGATGCTTACTCCTTGGAAGGAAAATTATGGCCAACCTAGACATGGTCCCATCACTTCATGGGAAATAGATGGGGAAACAGTGTCAGACTTTATTTTGGGGGGCTCCAAAATCACTGCAGATGGTGACTGCAACCATGAAATTAAAAGATGCTTACTCCTTGGAAGGAAAATTATGGCCAACCTAGACAGCATATTAAAAGCCAAAGACATTATTTTGCCAACAAAAGTCCATCTAGTCAAGGCTATGGTTTTTCCAGTAGTCATGTATGAGAGAGTTGAACTATAAAGAAAGCTGAGTGCCAAAGAATTGATGCTTTTGAACTGTGACTCTTGAGAGTCCCTTGGACTGCAAAGAGATCCAACCAGTCCATTCTAAAGGAGATCAGTCCTGGGTGTTCATTGGAAGGACTGATGTTGAAGCTCAAACTCCAATACTTTGGCCACCTGATGTGAAGAGCTGGACTCATTTGAAAAGACCCTGATGCTGAGAAAGACTGAGGGCAAGAGGAGAAGGGGACAACAGAGGATGAGATGGTTGGATGGCATCACTGATACAATGGACATGGGTTGAGTAAACTCTGGGAGTTGGTGGTGGACAGGGAAGCCTGATGTGCTGCGATTCATGAGGTTGCAAAGAGTAGAACATGACTGAGCAACTGAACTGAACTGAACTGAACTGAGAGACAATTACCTAGCTTTATAGCTCCATAAATGATGCCCTGTTAACTCACATATCAACATCTCCCATCATGGGATACATCTATTTGGCAGAAAATCTTATGTAAGTTGGGTAGCAAACTGAGTCACTGAAACCAAGGACGTAACACCAGACAATGTTTAAGAAATGGATGAAAGAAAGGTAATCTTTATGTGTAATAAAAGTCAAGCTGAAGAAAATCAGCAAAATCTTCCAGTTAAACATAATATACATGACTCAATAAATTTACAAATGATATGGCATACATTCTCTGCATCATCTATGAGCTCATGGCTCAAAGGAAAATATTTGAAACAAATCTGTGAAAAAGTCATTTTCAACACAAATGGATTTTTTCCCCCCAAAGAATCATGATCCACTTACTACAGGAGTCAGTGGTATCTGACTTCTGATGGCCTAGGTTAATAAGCTATACATGAGTTACTGATACCCATAAAACATGTACTGCACACACACACACACACACACACGCAAAATTCAAAGGAAGAACTCAGTCCTCAGTGGATGAAAGAGGTCAGGTCATGCAGGACATGGATTTACATAGCTGAATCTAGCTCAGCCAACAGAAGACAAAATATTTTGGGAATCCGGATATTAATGGAAACAAATCAGCCACTGGGAACCTGCCCATTTAAAGAAGCATAAGCCTGGAGAGTCTATGAACTAAAGGGATTTCTCTTTCACTAGCAAGGTTTTCTCTTTAACACTGATACATTTTTCATTGTCTGCTTAGTATTTGTGCTGTGCTTAAAGAATGGGAATATGATACATAGGAAAATTCCCTAGGGAATCTTACAGCGGGAATAGATACAAAGAAAATAAAAGAAGATGAGTATTACATATATACATTAAATGTATTTTAGAGAAATGGCAAAAAAATCTATCATTGCAAAACAGTATTATAAACTAGATAAAACAAAAACATAAATATTTATTCAATTGACACTTTGTGTTATTTAGACTATTTCTTTAGCATTTGTTGTTATGGTATTCCTGGCTGTGCTAGTGTTTTAATTGGTACAGACTTTGTTGTTTGTCTATAGTGACTCCAAGGAGGAAATGTGAAGAAGATGGAGAAAATTAGAAGCTCACTTAAGAAATTATACTCAAGACACATGAACAAATGTCAGCAGTGATAGTAGGAACCAAAGAAAAGGGATAAAGGAAATGTGAAAGTAGTGAACTAATAATTAGTTAATATGGGTGTATGTGTATGTATTTGGCTCAGGGGTGAATAGGCTCTGAACGGTGGCTCAGACTGTAAAGAGTCTACCTGCAATGCAGGAGACCTGAAGTATTGAAACTCTTTCCAGAATAAAAAGTAAGATGTCAGCATTATTTAGAATTTCATAACAATAAGAGAAGATAAGCAACAAGTGATCAATTTTCTAGGTATTTAATGGGCACCTAGAATGTGCTGGATACTATGTATAGGGAATACAGAGATGGATAAAACAGTTTTAACCCACTACTAGGAGACAGATCATCTGTGCTGCATGGCTCAGACAGTAAAGAATCCGCCTGCAAACCAGGAGACCTGGATTCCATCGCTGGGTTGAGAAGGACTGGAGAAGGGAATGGCTACCCACTTCAATATTCTTGCATGGAGAATTCTATGGGCAGAGGAGACTGGCAGGCTTCAGTCTATGGGGATGAAAGTGAAAGAGGAGAGTGAAAAAGTTGACTTAAAGCTCAACATTCAGAAAACGAAGATCATGGCATCCTGTCCCATCACTTCATGGGAAATAGATGGGGAAACAGTGGAAACAGT
>SJYC01140108.1:0-16200 GCA_006408675.1 Madoqua kirkii | reverse complement strand
GTGTTCTTTGGAAGGAATGATGCTAAAGCTGAAACTCCAACACTTTGGCCACCTCATGCAAAGAGTTGACTCATTGGAAAAGACTTTATTGCTGGGACGGATTGGGGGCAGGAGGAGAAGGTGATGACCGAGGATGAGATGGCTGGATGGCATCACTGATGCCATCGATGAACGTGAACTCGGGAGCTGGTGATGGACAGGGAGGCCTGGTGTGCTGCGATACATGGGGTTGCAAAGAGTCAGACACGACTGAGTAACTGAACAAACTGAATTGAACTTATGCCAAAGGGCCAGTGAAATAGAGAAAGAGATGAGGAAGAAACAGATAGAAAGGTAGGAAGAAAGAAAGGATTAAATTATTCTACTGAATAGAAAAAAAAAATAGTGATGCCATATCATAAAACCAAAGCCAGAGGAGTTTTAAGTCTGACTAGCAAGGAGACTCTTTTGAAATTACTACACTTGGTTCATTCAACTTTATACTGAAAACGTAGGAGACCAGAGTGTTAATGAAAGGCTGGGAAATTATGCCATCTATACCTTGGCAAAGAGAGGGTAGGCAATTTGATTGATAGTTCTGCCAAGACATAAGAAAATGTATTGTTCATATTAGATTGCAGGTGGAGATACAGAGTGTTAATATACAAATTTAACCTATAAGATGAAATAAATGAAGAACAAGTGATGCTACATATGCAAAGGCCAATACAGAGGTCATGACAAAGTCATGGTTTAGAGCAATTAGAGATAACTGGGTTTATGGAATTGCTGCTGAAAGTGAGGGAAATGTGAGGGTTTATGCCCAATAAATATGGGTTGTTAGTACAAAGGAATAAATAGTGTAATAAAACATTAGAAGATAAAAACAGTGTGGAGACTAAGTTATTTTTCTGGCAATATAAAGAAGAAAAAGTATATACTGAATGTCAACTGTGTTAATGGTAGATTAGATGATTAAAATAATACCAATACAAATTAAAGTTAGCAGGTTCTAAAATATAAACATAGAATAAACAATTCTTTATATGAAATACAATGATATTTATATCATTCTCAAACCCAGACTTTCAAGGAAAGTTGCTTATAAGATGGCACAGTACTCAAATTTTCAGTCTGCGCAAGTGTTTCCAAATTTAATTATGAGTCTGCAGGTTTGAAATTGTCATATTACTATCCTCCTTCCAGCTGTACAGTCTGAAGTGCTCTGGATCCACAAACTCTTTAAAAAAGCACTTAGCGTGACTCCAGATAAAATGCATTTATAATGAACTTACCACTAAGCTTGCAGTTAACCAATTATTAACAATGTGTATAAGCTATAAGAAGTATTATTTATATGGGAAACATTCTGATCTGTCCTTTAAAGTAAAAACCATTTTAAGTTAGAGTTGTTTAATCATGAGGAAGTGTATGAACACTATGCTTCTGGTTCTAGAAGCAGATTTCTCAACCTTGGTATGCCAAGCACTCTGGGTGTGTCAGAGCTATGTCTGTGGTGCCTTGTGCTTCCCAGTCATGACAATAAAAATGTCTCCATGGGACGTCCCTGGTGATCCAGTGCTTAAGATTCTGCCTGCCAATGCAAGACATGGTTTCGATCTGTGGTCTGGAAAGAACCTACATGCTAAGGAGCAACTAAGCCCATGTACCACAACTACTGAAGCCCTCATGCCGGTGCAATGAGAACCCAGGCACTTCAGCGAAGATTAGCTTCCACTCAGTGCAACTAGAAAAAGCCTGCATGCAACAGCGAAGAGCCCATGTGCTGCAACAAGGACCCAGCGCAGCGAAAATTATAATAAATTTTTAAAGAAGTCTCAGATGTTGGCATATGTCGCAGGGGAGCAGATTCACTGATCAGAGAAAAGCACTATTCTCAAGAAAGTGAAGCAACACCTTTTGTCCACTCTGAGATAGATGAGGGACAAAATCCTTCCACTTTTTCATAAATTCATGGAAAGGCATCTACCTGACAACTGTGCTTCCCTAGTGGCGAAGATGGTGAAGAGTCCACCTGCAGTGCAGAAGACCTGGGTTTGATACCTGGGTTGGGAAGACCCCCTGGAGAAGGAAATGGCAACCCATTCCGGGATCCTTGCTTGGAAAATTCCATGATGGAGGAGCCTGGTAGGCTTCAGTCCACGGGGTCCCAAAGAGTCAGACAGGACTGAGTGACTTCACTTCCTTTCTTTGGCAACTATGCAAATTCAGTCCCTGATCTCGACAAGAGAAAACCAGCTTGTATGATTAGAATTTTATCATCATTTCATTATTTTTCACTAGAAATACACTTCTGAAGTAATATATGGGGATAGGCTACCCACTCCAGTATTTCTTGGGCTTCCCTTGTGGCCCAGCTGCTAAAGAATCTGCCTACAGTGCTGGAGACCTGAGTTCAATCCCAGGGTTGGGAAGATCCCCTGGAGAAGGGAAAGGCTACCTACTCCAGTATTCTGGCCTGGAGAACTCCATGGATCGTATAGTCCATGGGGTGGCAAAGAGTCGGACACGACTAAGCAAATTTCACTTTCATAAAATATGCACACTGTAGAGCAAAGCCTCTACTCTCTAGGAGGCTAAACCCTTAGAACTGTAGTTTCTTTTCCCATTATTTGATCTAAGCATAGATATAATATTTTATAATAGCAATTTTAATACTTTATAATTTCTATTGTTGCATTTACTGAATAAAAACTAGGCATCCATTGCATGTACCTTTATTCATTATACTTGGCTAAAGTTCTGAACTTTTTATTCTGGTACAAAGAGTAATGAGCAAAAAATGTAAGGAACAACTACTATGTACATAGTAGAGGGACATTTGGGGAGCATCGGGGATATAGAGATAAGTACCATACACACTCTGCATTTTAAGAATTGAAAAATATTGGGTTAGCCAAAATCTTCATCTGGGTTTTTCCATCAGATGTTACTGAAAAATCCAAGTGAAGTTTTTAGCCAAACAAAAATAAGAAGGTGGACATTCAGGGCATAATTACAAAACATAAAGTATGGGTAAGAAAGAAGTGTACACTGAGAAATGCTTACTTATAACAAAAAGAATGGAACTATTTGGAGAAGGAGCTAACATCTGAGATGGGACCAGGAGGAAGTACGGAATCTCAACAATGGAGGAATGGAAGTATTCCCAAGCCCAAAGGGAAACTTGCAATAAGTGCCCCGTGGTTTGTGGTAATGGCTTAGGCAATGGCTAGGTGTTGGGGACTCTGAGAGACAACAGTGGGAGAAGTGAAACAGAAATCAGGAGGATATTTAGGGCATGGTAAAGGCTTTCAACTGGAAAGAAATGTGCCTGGAAACAGAACAAATGGGAGGAGACAGTAAATGTGGTTTAGAAAAGGTGAAGAGACAGTAGAGGTCTTATGAAGATGGGATTGACAGGATTTGTTGGCTGACACTGTTAGTGAATGGATATGCAACTCATTGAGACTCAAAAAATGGGGGAAATAAATCTAGTTTCAGAAGGTAGAAAGTAGATTCACTTTTGGAAACAATAAATTTAAACTATTAGTAGACTCTATGGTGATGAATGTTGAGCACATGGAAAATACTCATCTCCAGTTAAGAGAGATATTTTCCTTGAAACAAACACATAGTGATTATCTCAAGGGCTTAAATCCTGGAGGAAGCTGGGGTTACTTGGGGAGACATTATAGATAGAGATGATAAAAGCAAAGAGGAGAACTGTGAAGAACTTAAAGTTTGAGTGAAGAAAGAGAAGTAAAGCTTAAGAACTGGACTGTAAGTATTTAAGAGAAATGGAGATGTTCTAGGAGAAAATGGGACATGAAAGTAGAGGTAAGAAATCTCATAAAGAAAGCTAGACCCTTTGGGCTTTAAAAGAAGATGACTATATTTAAAATTAAAATATTAACAGTGACTACTGGAAAAGTGGTTTCTAAGGACATTGAGCCATTTTATAAAAGCTCTTTTATCTTCGTTCCTGACCCTGCATCTGTGTTCTGTTATTTTTCTTTAGGGTTCAGAAGAAACAAAAAGACTTTATTCCTTTCCACTCCTGTATTTACCTCTACATGTAGTTACATACCCTCCTAGCTCTAGAATCTTGCTCATTTTAGTGTTTTACCCCCTTCTAATGGTTTCAATTGAACTGTGGTGTTGGAGAAGACTCTTGAGAGTTCCTTGGACTGCAAGAAGATCTAACCAGTCCATTCTAAACAGACTAGTCTTGAGTGTTCATTGGAAGGACTGATGTTGAAGTTGAAACTCCAATACTTTGGCCACCTGATGTGAAGAGCTGACTCATTTGAAAAGATCCTGATTGGGGGGGGGGCGGATTTTTATTTTATTTTATTTTATTTTTTTACTTTACAATACTGCATTGGTTTTGCCATACATCAACGTGAACCCGCCACAGGTGTACATAAGTTCCCACTCCTGAACCCCCCTTCCACCTCCCTTCCCATACCATCCCTCTGGGTTATCCCAGTGCACCAGCCCCAAGCATCCTGTATCCTGCATCAAACCTAGATTGGCAATTCATTTCTTATATGATATTATACATGTTTCAATGCCATTCTCCCAAATTACCTCACCCTCTCCCTCTCCCACAGAGTCAAAAAGTCTGTTCTGTACATTTGCGTCTCTTTTGCTGTCTCGCGTACAAGGTTATCGTTACCATCTTTCTAAAGTCCATATATATGTGTTAGTATACTGTATTGGTGTTTTTCTTTCTGGCTTACTTCACTCTGTATAATCGGTTCCAGTTTTATCCACCTCATTAGAACTGATTCAAATATATTCTTTTTGATGGCTGAGTAATACTCCATTGTGTATATGTACCACAGATCCTGAGGCTGGAAAAGACTGAAGGTGGGATGACAGAGGATCAGATGGTTGGATGGCATCATCAACTCAATGGACATGAGTTTGAGTAAACTCTGGAGTTGGTGATGGACAGAGAGGCCTGGCATGCTGCAGTCCATGGGGTCGCAAAGAGTCAGCCATGACTGAGCAACTGAACTAAACTGAACTGAATGGTTTCAATATATTTTCCCCACCACTTACTTCTGTCTGTTCTTCCTATTTCTGCAAAGTGGTCTTATCTTCATTCTTTGAACCCTGAGCTATAAGACTACTTCTTTCCTTTGACAAATATTCTGTGAAATCATTTATTCAATCTGTTTTTTCTCAATTCTTGGTTTTCAAACTTTAATTTTGCGAGGGGTGGGGAGTAGGGCTGTTTTTTGTTGTTGTTGTTTTTGTTATTGTTATTGTTATTGCTTTCTTGTCTGCACTATTTGGCATGTAGAATCTTAGCTCCCCACCCAGGGATCAAACCCATGCCCAGTGTGTGGGAAGCTCAGAATCTTAATCACTGGACCACAAGGGAAGTCTCTAATTTTTTCTTTTTTTATTCTATGACTATTAATACTTTTCTAAGACTAGATCTGAATATTCAGATATATCCCCTTAGTTGTCAAATAATTTCTTCCTTCTTTATTTACACAATTATTTCTAAAACATTTGGCAGTATCATATATATATGTTCTGAAAAGGTCCATGCTGTGATATTTATGATAAAGTACCCACATTTCTCAAAAACATAAAGATGTCAGTTGCTATTTTGTGAAAAGCAGACTCTGTGGACAAATGGATTTGGGAAAAACCTCTGCTTATTAACAAAAAGAGTAATAATCTCTTCACCATAGCTTTCAGTATGTTAATTCTGAGAATATCCAAGAGGAAGATAATTTGATCCATCACAGAACTCTTTTTCTAATGTAACCAATGAATCTCTCCACTTATTCCCACTCATTTACTTAAATAAACCCTATTTTGCAATATGTTCATTCTCCCTGGTTTCTAAACATTCCCATCTTCTTATCTTTATAAAAGGAAAGGAGGTTAACACATCCTCAGCAACTATAAACCCTGGTAAAAAGAACAAGAAACTGAAATTATTATTTCCACTGTAGAAGGGAAATATGAGGCACAGATGGGTTAAGTGAGTTGACCAAACCCATGCAAATGTGAATGTCATAACTGTTATTTGAGTCTTTCATATTTCAAAGCAAAGGAACAGTCTCCATGACACCACACCAGACCACCTCTAGGTCTTAGACTCTACTCTTTCTCTATGCTTTCACTTAGGAAAAACAAACAAACAAACAAACAAACAAACTGGAAACAACTACAACTTTTAAAAATACAGGCTGCTTTTCTGTAGTCTATATTTTTCACAAGAAATGACTGTTCATGGTAAAAGTCATGATATAGAATCTAGATTTAATAGCTAACTTCAATGCAGTTTCAGCCTCCCCCAGAAATGTACCTTTTGCCAACAAGTCTGGATTTTTCTAGTTAGCAAGCATGAGGTAACTTGTCCTGTAGGCTCTCTCTACCCCTTAATAATAAAACCTTTACCATTCCATTGCTGAGTAATGGAATATTACTTAGTCATAAATAAAAACTCAAAATAATGCCATTTGCAGCAACATGGATGGACCTAGAGATTATCATACTGAGTGAAGTTAAGTCAGACATAGACTTAACTTCATAACAAATACCCTATATCATTTATCCATGGGATGTAAAAAATAAATATACAAAAGAACTTATTTACAAAATAGAAATAGAGTTACAGATGTAGAAAACACAGGGGATGAGGTCAGGGACGATAAATTTGGAGACTGAGGTCTATATAACCACACTACTATATATAAAATAGATAACTAATAAGATCTACTGTATAGCACAGGGAACTCTACTCAGTATTCTGCAATGGCTTATACTGGAAACCCATCTTAAAAAAAAAACTGAATATATATATAACTGATTCACTTCACTGTACACCTGAAACTAGCACAACATTGTAAATCAACCATATTGCAATATTTTTTTTTAAAGCACTCTCTCACACACATACACATGTTCCCTTTGCCATTCTCTCTGCCCTGATGGCTCAGATGGAACATGGGATACCCTGGTTCAATCCCTGGGTCAGGAAGAACCCCTGGAGAAGGAAATAGCAACCCATTCCAGTATTCTTGCCTGGAGAATCTCATGGACAGAGGAGCCTGGTGGGCTACACATAGTCCATGGGATCAAAAGGGTCGGACATGACTGAGCACGACTCACACAACACATGCAGACACCACCAAAGAAACTGGATAACCTGAAGATAATTTTTTCTTTTCTTTTGTGCAATCTCCCTTGACCCACCTTTCTTCCTACATAAATCTTCCATTTTGTACAACCCCTTAGAATGCTCTTCTAATTGCTGGATGAGATGCTGTTTGATTCAAGAATCATCTAAGAAAGCTAATTAGAGATTCAAATTTACTCAGCTGAGTTTTGTTTTTTAACAAGCCGGTGGCAATGAGCTCTGAAGTGAACTTGTAATGGCATCTGGGGCAAGGGGAAACATAGGTGAGGCGCGCTATGATCCTTTGAGTTCACTGCCTTTCTCCCATATCCAAGGACTATTGGTGAGTTCCTCTTGGCTGACCTCCACATGTTTGCTTTCGAGTCCTGGATCTGATTGGCTTTTCAGACAGTAATTCCCTGGGTGGAAAATCCTAGGCCTCTGCCTCTCGATTTCACGCTGGGAATGGCTGAAGGTTTAGTCAATAATTCTTTGCTTGTGATCCTTCCACAGATTGCATGCTGGGACCTGCTGGCAGCTACCCCGCTCCACTTGTGTGGAATCATTCCATGATCCCCATTTTCTGAGGTCTGCTGGGTTTTCCTCAGTCCAAAATTCCACAGGAATCAGTGGTTGTTACCTTGGAGTTAAACTGGGTCCAACTTAAGAACAGGACTGTGTCTGGGATCAGACTGTCTGATTCAAGAACCAGACTGAGTCTGACATTTGCTGGACTGGGTTCAGTGGGAAGCCTCTGGTAGATATTAAATAAAGAAAAGTTATTGATGGGAGTATCAGAAGTAACTGGAAGCTAATTAATGTGGCTCTGAGAAACCCAAAGGCCAGAAAAAAGAAATAGTGTATGTTACATCCAAAGAGTGCAGTGTGTTACTTTCTGGCACAACTTCTTATTTTATGTTTAAGAAAGATGGTACTAAGAACTGAATATATTTAACAAAATGGCAAAGTTTTACTAAAAATCACCTAGAATTAAAAACGACCATTATGGGGGAATGTTCCAAATAGATAAAATCATTTTAAAATTTTAAAAGCAAAAATTATGAGGAAAATAAAAAACAAGGATATGCAGAATCCTCCAAATGTTTCCAAAATTCCAAAATAGCTTCACTGAATCATTGAAAAAGGCTATGGATAAATTAGAGATTAAAGGTGCCTGAAACAAAAATATGGTAAGAATGATACATACAGAGGTCCACAATCTTTTTGGTACCATGGACTGATTTTGTGGAAGACAGTTTTTCCATGCACTCAGAGGAGGGATAGTTTTGAGACACTCAAGTGCATTACGTTTATTATGCACTTTATTTCTGTTATTATTACATCAGGTTCATCTAAGATCATCAGGCATCAGATGCCAGAGGTTGAAGTCTCCTGATGACTGGCATCCTTTCTATGGCTCTGCTCTATCCCCTTTCTCTATGGCTCCACTCAATCCCCTTTTATTTGAGGACTCTACATTTTAAAATAGGGATACCTTGAGACCACAGGAGACTTTACTTAGATACCTTTCACTTCTAGGTCAAAGGTCAATTGAAAGGCCATAATTACTTTCCCAAACTCAAGGAGGATTCTCAAAAGGTTTTGTAAATGGATTACCTCTTGAAATCCATGAAAAAATAAAAAGATGAAAAATAAAATGGGAGTTCACAAGTCTGAAATTTGGTCATGACTATCAGTGCCTGCTAGGGTTTTTTTTGTTTGTTTTTTTTTTAAAAGTCCTCCTCCTAAGGTAGGTGCACCAGGATGGAAAGAAACATTCCAATAATATGTGAACTGAGGATGTCAGTCCTTTTGCCAATTCTAAAAGTAAGTATTTATCTCAAAATAATCATAAGTATTGGGACACTTGAAACAGAAATGTCCTGCAAATATGGCTCCCAAAACTCCATGTCAGAAGAATCTTGGATACCTTCTCTGTGCCTTTGTGATATAGATTTTCTACACCCATCTCCTCTAGAACTTAAGAACCATTATTTGAAATGCAAATGGTTCTCATCAGAAGGGAAAACAGAAGACATTTGGAAACTGGGGTAATGAGAAGTCTCACAAATCTATAAGTCTCCTCAATAGATATTAAAAATTATGAGGTGTCTGAGTCTGTGTCTGCCCATATGCCCATATATATGTATGTTGTAGATAAGTGGTATTTTTCTACCCCTATATGTTGAAGTTGAAACTCTAATATTTTGGCCACCTGATAAGTAGAGCTGACTCATTTGAAAAGACCCTGATGTTGAGAAAGATTGAAGGCAGGAGGAAAAGGGGATGACAGAGGATGAGATGGTTAGACGGCATCATCAACTCAATGGACATGAGTTTGGGTAAACTCTGGGAGTTGGTGATGGAAAGGGAGGCCTGGCACACTGTGGTTCATGGGGTTACAAAGAGTCGGACATGACTAAGTAGCTGAACTGAAGATAGCATATCAAAATTAATCTGTAAAAGAACTCTACTTAATTGGGTTGAAGGTCAAGCACTTTAAGGACTGACTATTCTAAAACTCTCATCAGAAATACAGAAACCAACCCAAATGATTATTTCAAGTTCATGTGATCTAAGAATATCTTTGGTAAATGAAAGCTAGTTTAACTATGTTGGGTTACTAAAACAGACATATCTTTAGAGCTATCAGCTTTAAATATAATACTTTTATTCTACATAGGCTTAAAATTTGTCAGGAAAAAACATACTTCATATGATGAAGTTTTCATAGGTAATCTAAACCTAACCTGTGGGAGCAAATGACTCAGATAGATGCAGTGTAATTTGGATAAGAGATACAGTAAAACATTTTAGCAATAATTACGTTTTATAGTATATGTACTTAAAAGTAGTTTCCAAAATTCTTTTTGGTATCTTAGAGCTTTGCTAAGTTAAATGATGAGAATTCATTGACTACCTAGGTCATTTCAAATAATAGGATAAATACTGGAACAGTAATTGCTGGCATGTCTAAGTTTACCTACTTCTGCCTTCTTACAGAGAAACTGAAAATGCTTGCTTGGGTTTATTAAACACCTACTCTGTACCACATTGGTGAAAGAAATTTTGTTATGAGAAAATGTGTTTCTAGAGATTATGGATTGTGTTCAGAAGTTTCCAAGTGGGAAATACTAGTATGATAGACAATTTATAATTGCTTGCTTCTTGGTTTTCACTGGAGATTAAGGTTTTTAAGGGTTAATATTATAATATACATAATTAAAGCTATTAAGATAATATAACAGTTCAGTATGCCAGGACAGTAGGATGTGTGTTTTCAGTTAAAGAAGTGTGAGGAATGGAAATGCATTTTGTTAAAAGAAAAAAAAGGGGAGGGGATTTCCCTGGTGGTTCAGTGGCTAAAATTCTGTGGTCCCAATGCAGAAGGCTCAGGTTTGATTCCTGGTGAGGGAACCAAATCCTGCATGACCCAACTAAGAGCCCAAATATGCAGTGGGGGGGTGGGGAGGGGGGCAGTGGGGGGTGCCTTCCCTGACTTTCATGTTAAAGCAGCAACAACAGAATCTGTAACAATTGTGGCACAGGTGGATAAAGTCCATTCTGCTTCTGCAAAAAATGCCCTCTCATTACCAAACTTTGGCCATCCTGATGTCCTTGTAACGTGGCAACCATCTGCTCCTGAATCTGAGAAGTTAAGATGCGTAAACAATAACCATAAGTGAGACAAACAGTTCCAACTACGGGAAACCCAAGACAGCCACTTAGTTAGTTCTTCCTGACCTCTGGTAAACCCCATTTTTAGGTCTTTGCACTTCTTCACTTATCACAGTACATTTAAGCAAAACTATTTTCATCCTCAGAGGTCTCAAATATCCTCCCTGGGGACCCTTTGAACACCTACAGAAGAAATTTGTTCAGCTGTCACTTAGTGTGAGTTTTCAGTGTGTTCTTATTGTATGTATGCATGTTCTCTAAATGGGTTGAAGCCATCCCCTGTCACAAGGCTGGTGCCCTCACACTGGCAAAGAAAGCATTAGAAAATGTGTTTTTCAATTGGGATACAACTTCCACTATCTCCAGTGATTGAGGTAACATTTCATGGGGCAAATCATATCCGCCTTAATGAAAACCTGGCAAACTTCTGGGAATTATCACCACCCTGTCACCCTCAATTACCAGGCAAGATGGAGAGAACTAATGGAAAAACTGGATTGAACAAGCAGAGTTACATGAAACCACTAGACTGAGGAGGATGCTCTAATGTTTCATTTTTCCAGATTTAAGGAGACCTTTTCTCTTAAGCTATTTATGACTTACATGAACCTGGTAAATTATGCTTTACAATGATGAAACACTGACGTTTTCTTCCTACCTGATCCTTCCAAAATTCAGAAATTTTCAGCAAGTATTATTTTTGTGACAATATATTTGTCTACATGAGTTTAGTAAGAATCTATTCTCCTTGTAAAAGGGCACAGTTAGAAAGACTAGCTATATCCCCATCACTTTGACTGCAATGTATCTTTGAGAGAGTTGTGAATAGACTTACATATGACCATAGAGCTTTAAGCAACTGCCTGGAAAAATCAGCCTTGTACCTGGCTTATAAGGTTTCAGCAAAGCTGTCTTAAAAGATAATTTTTATGATCAATCATTATTCTTGCTTCACTTATATCAATGACTAGGCAGCAACATGGAAACTTGTATTACCATATGTAAAATAGATAGCTGGTAGGAATTTGCTATAAGACTCAGGGAACTCAAACCAGGGTCTGTAACAACCTAGAGGGGTGAGATAGGAGGAAGATGGGAGGGAGGCTCAAGAGGAAGGGGATACCTATGGATACACATATCTATGGCTTATTCATGTTGGATGTTTGGCAAAAACCCACATAATTCTGTAAAGCAATATTATCCTTCAATTAAAAATAAGTAATAATAAAAAATAAGCAGGCTAAGTTATATATAAACAAATGAGTTTCATTGTGATTATATTTGGTAAAAAAATGGAAGTAATTGTAGAGAGAAAAACTATGTTTCCAACTTTGCAAATATTAGATTCTGGTCCTGTTAATTATCTTTGGGGTTTTGGTAGATATCTGTGAACTTGGATCGTGAACTGTTCTAGCTTCCTCAAATATCTGGCTATAACTCACCAAACTAATGCTTCCAATTTTCTCCCACCCTTCTGATCTGGAAGAGAGCTTAAAGACAGCCCTAAAGCCCCATTGGAAAGGACCTCATCATGAACTCCTGACCACTGACATTGCTGCAAACCTAGAACGTACTGACACACATCTCACAGTTCAGGAGGACTCCACCTGGCACCTGGTCTTATGCAAATGCTGGAGACCACTGACTCAAGGGAGGCAAGTAGCTGACATCAATGTAGGTAGACTGCTTCAGTCCAAGATGCCAGATCAACACTTCCTCCTTTCGCTAAACATGAAAACCTTCTTTTTTTTTTTTCCTTCACATTTTCATTGGCCTGGGAAGATAATGCTGTCATTTCTGTAAGGCATTGCACAGGGTAATGAGGGAGCAACCTTTAGAATTTAGGATGACTCTGTTGTAGGTTAGGACGTTGTCTTCCAATATGTGCTAAAAATCTAATTGACTCCTGACTTGAATGTGTAAACACAAGTCCTTGTGAATAAAGCCATTAATTATACCTCCAAACAGGAATGAAATGTGCCCTGGTAAGGCTTGTGTTTGTGGTAGTAATCATTCTCCTTATTCTCCTTAGGCCTAGCAATGCTTAGACAGCTGGCTCCCATCTTAGGCTACCTAACTATGCTCCTAAGGGCTCAAATAAAGGCCCACCAGGAGGCATTCAAGATTCAGGAACTGATTCCTCTGGCAGGACTCCACTTCCCTGGTTAAGAGTTAATAACAAATAGGATTATGATCAGGAACATTTTCCTTAACTCTTAGAGACACTGCAGATTTCATTATGAAGATATTAGCTTCCTCCAAAAAAAAAACTATTGGACTCTCAGGCCAAGCTTGTTTTTGATAATAGAATAGCTCTTGATCATTCTTGGGCTGAGTAAGGAGGTACCTGTGCTGTGTTGTACTTGCTGTACCTGGATTGACACTTCTGGGGAAGCTGAAACTCAAGTATGTAAGTTCAATGAGTAAGCCACTTAGCTTAAAAGTGTGACTCCTTCAAAGGGTTCCTTTGATTGGTTTGGGTCTTGGAGACCAGGGTTCTGAATGCACTGCAAACACTGGAAATTATCCTGTTTATAAGAATAATAATCTCCCTGGTGCACTGTGTCCTCTCATGAGTTTCAAATGCATGTTCACAGCCACTGACCAGGAGGAACACCATCTCCCTAAGACCAAAACATCAGAAAAGAAGCAGTGAGAATAACCAACTTAAAAATTGTGGATCTGAAGTTGTGACTTGTGAATAACACTATGGTTCAGCAAAAACATCATGATCATGACCTATGATTACCATATCAAAGGTCAACAATGCAGTAGCTGAGGCTAATGCTAAGGCTTTAAAATTTTTATTGTCTTGCTCAGTTAGGCTGATAATCTGATCAAAAGGGGGTAATTATTAAAGAGAAAAACACAGGGCCAAAATGGTGTTACTTGTGCTAAAGCCCATGATGGCAAACCTAGATTTAACACCTAATGCAATTGAACTTTTGGCCTTTTCCAGAAAAGTCTAGTCAAGGCTATGGTTTTTCCTGTGGTCATGTATGGATGTGAGAGTTGGACTGTGAAGAAGGCTGAGCGCTGAAGAATTGATGCCTTTGAACTGTGGTGTTGGAGAAGACTCTTGAGAGTCCCTTGGACTGCAAGGAGATCCAGGCAGTCCATTCTAAAGGAGATCAGCCCTGGGGTTTCTTTGGAAGGAATGATGCTAAAGCTGAAATCCCAGTACTTTGGCCACCTCATGAGAAGAGTCGACTCATTGGAAAAGACTCTGATGCTGGGAGGGATTGGGGGCAGGAGGAGAAGGGGACGACCGAGAATGAGATGGCTGGGTGGCATCACGGACTCGATGGACGTGAGTCTAAGTGAACTCCGGGAGTTGGTGATGAACAGGGAGGCCTGGCGTGCTGTGATTCATGGGGTCGCAAAGTGTCAGATATGACTGAGCGACTGAACTGAACTGAACTGAACCAGTCTGGAATTGTCTGGTGTACACCAATGAGGTAATCTACCACATAAGGCCACTGTAACCCCAGATGAAGAAGAAATCTGCATGATACAACTTTAACATCCCTTCTCCCCCACAAAATGGAAGTCCAGGCCTCAAAATCCTTTCTTTTCTCTTGTTAATAGCTCCCTTGCTTCATCCTTCTTCCTATATAAATCTTCCAATTTGGACATCTCCTTGGAGCACCCTGCTAGTTGCTAGATCGACTGCTGCCTGATTCATGAATCACCAAATAAAGACAATTACATCTTCAAATCTACTAGATTAATTTTTTTTAACAATACTCAAATATTGTGTATCTCTCTCCTCTCTCTCTCCTTCTTCCCATTTTTATGTTGGTATTTATTTCACTTATGTCAAATTTTTGTGATGATACTGTTTTCATTGGACATTTTAAAACCATTGGACCTTTTAAAGTCCTCATTATCCTTCACTCTGTATATAAATGAAGCTTCCCTGGTGGCTCAGGTGGTAAAGACTTTGCCTGCAGTGTGGGACACCTGGGTTCAATACCTGGATTGGGAAGATCCCCTGGAGGAGAACATGGCAACCCACTCTAGTACTCTTGCCTGGAGAATCCCCATGGATAGAGGAGCCTGGCAGGCTACAGTCCATGAGGTTGCAAAGAGTTGGACATGACTGAGCAACTAAGCACTACAACACTGTGTATAATTGTAGCTATACATTCTTAGTTTTCCATAAAATTCCTTTTATGTATATTCCCTCTGATCCATTCCCAAAGTTACTCCCGTGGTATAGGCTTTCAAAACCCTTTGTGGTGTAATTACAGAGCCTTGGTCGATCCCAACCCGGCCTTCTTGCTTTGAGTTTCTCCTTTCAGGATCTTGTTATGAGGTTGATCCTCCTTAAACCTACTGAGTTTAATGACTATAATAGAGTTTTAGTTATCATTCTTCACAGCTTCCCAGATGGCTCAGTGGTTAAAAGGATCCATCTGCAATGCAGGAGACACAAGAGACATGGGTTCAATCCCTGGGTCGGGAAGATGCTCTGGAGGAGAAAATGGCAACCCACTCTAGAATTCTTCCCTAAAGAAAATCCCATAGACAGAGGAGCCTGGCAACGGCAGTCTACAGGGTCACACAGAGTCAGACAGGACTGAAGCAACTGAGCACACACACACGCATGCATCTGGGTTAAAAGACTGCTTTGTGTCTCACCATGTGAATCCTTCAAAACGTGATTGGCCTAAAAGAAGCACTTGTTCTATAACTTTTGAAACTACAGTCAGTCCTTGGTGTATGAGAGGCTTTGGTTCCGGGAGCTCCACTTAGATACCAAAATCCACTAACGCTCAAGTCCCTTATATAAAATCCCCTGTATCCACTGATCAAAGCAATGGCTAATCTGTGGATTCAACCAGTCACAAATGAAGACTTGATCCACAGTTGCTTGAATCCTTAAATATGAAACCCATGAATATGGAGAGCTACCTTTATGCTTATTGAAAAGAATCTGTATGTAAGTGGACCTGTGCATTTCAAACCCATCTTATTCAAGAACCAACCGTATTCAAATCCAGAGCAGAGGTTTGTCTGAGTTTTCTTGCTCTTCTGTTAGTTTTTAGAGTCTTTTATGTAAGTGAGGGCTCATTCTCCTCTTGCTGCTACTAGAGGAATGCTGAGGTTTCTGTTTCCTTTAGAAATGCAAATAAAAATGTAAACTTAACCTCCTTCTGATACAACCCTAAAATAGCTGCTGGGCTAAATAGAAATGAATACCTTAACCTTAGTAACCTGAGAGCTTAGGGAGGCCTGGAGATTCGTATCTATTTGAAGATACTGAATTCTGGTCCTGAAGGAGAGAAGCATAATCCTATTACATTTACACAGCTTGCAGTAGACTTTGAAATTCATATTAACGTTCCTGAAGGGAGGATAGCTCTGAACTAAGAGCCGTGCAAGTCATA
>SJYC01140106.1:0-12084 GCA_006408675.1 Madoqua kirkii | reverse complement strand
TCCCTCCCCACTCCATCCCTCCAGGTTGTCATAGAGCACAGGTTTTAGGTGCCCTGCATTATACATCAAAACTTTTAAAGAGAACCCTTGATTAAAAGTAAAGATTGCCAGCCATAAAATAAGTCAGGGGGTTGTAATGTACACATAGGGAATGTAACAACTTTGTATGGTGATGGATAATAACCGATCTCTTTGCTGAGATCATTTCACAATGAATAATGAATAAAATTAATGAATAAAACTATCAAAACACTATGTTGTACATGAGACTAATATAATATTGTATATTTATTATAACTCAATTAAAAAAAATAACAAGATCCTCTGAACAAAAAGAAAACATACAGGTTCCGTCTAAACTATTGTAGAAGAAGTCTATGCCTCTCATGGTGATAAAAACCAATTTAAGGAAGAACAAAAAGATTTGATAGAAGATTATAGATCTGCCTCCCTTGGTTCCCATAAACACTGTTTGGTGAGAACAAACCAAAAGAGAATGCAGGTACTTCATGGAAGTCAAGAATATCTAAGGCAGCACGATTTTGATCTCCAGTACTTACTCTGTATCCATTATAGTGTCATAGATGTCAAGTCTCTCTGCTATGATAGAGTATACCCACAAATTTCTGAATGAGAGGAAAGCACCATCCTAAAGAAAAATACTGCTAAGTCCATTAAACTAGCTTTCAAGTAGTCACTGTGAACAGCAAAACAAGAATCAGACCACAGTATCCACAGACAAACTCACTCCCCTTCTAACATGCCCACATTCTTACTCGTTCTAGTTTTAGTACTGATATTCTACCCTATGAAGGGTAGACACATCAAACTATGCTGGAATATTTAGGTTTCTTCCTCTTCTGCTTTCATTTTCCATAGAAGCTGAGCTATCACTTCTTTTCTGTACAATTATTTTTATATTTATTTATTTGGCTGCACTGCGTCTTAGCTGTGGCCTGCGGGATCTTTAGTTACAGCATGTGGGATCTAGTTCCTTGAGTGGGGATTGAACCCAGGCCCCCTACATTAGGAGAGCAAAGTCTTAGCCACTGGACCATCAGGGAAGTCCCTATCATCTCTTGTTAATTCGGATCAAGCACAAGAAGCTGTGTAGAGAGAATACACAGTCTTTCCTTGAAGGATGACACAGTTAGGACAAAGGAATCTGAATGTCCATTTCCTTGAAGAATGTATAAATATTAAAAGACAGCTGTAATTCCATTTGCCCTTCTATATTTTGTTTTCCTGTTTTTGAGTAAAGAAGTATTCTTACTGCAAATCAGTTAATCAGCAATATAAACACAGTGAGATAAAACAAGGAGTACTTCTGTTTTGGATGGCATAATTGTTTAGAAATCATAAAAAGCCTTCTTCATGAAAAACAAACAAACAAAAAAATTGGGTAAAATATATCTGTTCTAAATAGATCACAAGGTTGGCCCAGAGGAAAGGAACTGGTAAAGCACAAGCAAAGTAAAAGCTCAGGATGCAAGGTACACAAGAGAGACAAACTTTATCATCAAGGCTTCTACAAAATCTTGGAGACTTAAGTTTCCACTTTCATGACTTTAAGGCCTGTTATGGAAAATTTCATAAAGCACTCCATGCCAGAAGTGATGAGCACAAAGGCTGGTCCTCAGTGTAGGATAGACTGGAAAGAGACATGCCAAGTAACACATTTTGCCACGGCCACTACATGTCTACAGTTTAATCTGAGATGGGATCAAATTCTTTTGTGAGAATTTATAATCTCAAACTGGCCTTTCCAGGACTTTATGGTCTGAATTCATGCTCCTTCTGCGATACAAATATCTTCAAAGGAAAATGTAAATGGTAAGTGCTTCCAGATTGCTGGGCTTCCGTGGGACAGAAGGGTGTAAAAGCCTCCTGACCAGCATGTTACAGCAGCGGAGGAAGGGGCTCAGTATCTCCTAATTCCTTACTTTGATTCTCCTGACTTCATGCAGGAGGCTCCTTGGCTCCTTGGCTCCTTCTTCCTCTGACTGTAGTCTTAAATCCACAACCTCTCTGGTTCTACATCTGCATAAAAAACCTCCAGGCTCCTAACGAATAGGAAAAAGTAGGAGCCTGACTCTGCAGGGTGAGGGGCAGGGTGTGGTGAGTGCCCATGGCTGCTCTTTAGTCAGACTCTCAAAAGCTCCTGAATTCGCCCCCACCCCCAACTCATACACGTGCATGCACACACACACATACACACACACACACACACACACACACACACACACAGCCTTGCACTTTCCTCTACACTTCCTTCTGTAGAAGGTGGTGCTTTTTTGGAGTTGTTCAGGCCAGAAGACCTCCAGCCCCACACACACTTAGGTGTAACCCTGCTCTACAAATTACTGGGTTGGCCAAGAAGTTTGTTCAGATTTTTCCATAACATGTTACCCCATATTTTACTTGTATCTCCATACACTTTCCACATCATATGACTGAGGTTCTAGATGACTCCTAAATTTGCTTGAAGGTGAGCTTCTTGTGCTTCTTGTTCTCTGGAAACAATTTTATAAAAGGAATCTCACTGACGTTTACATTTTTGTTACTCTTTCATGTTTTTCTTGCTGGTTTTGAAGTAATTTTAGAGAAAAGAATAGAGCAGAAATATCTTTGCTCCACTATCTTAAAACTGGACATCTATCCTACTGATTTAGAAGTGCAAATTTCCAAACAAGCCAATATTAGGAATTCTCTGATGTTGGGGTCTAACTTGGGGAAAACTCAGAAAGAATGCTGAGCCTGAAAAATTGATGCTTTCGAACTGGGGTGCTGGAGAAGAACCTTAAGAGTTCCTTGGACAGCAAGGAGATCAAACCAGTCAATCCTAAAGGAATTCAACCCTGAATATTCATTCAAAGGACTGACTGATGCTGAAACTGAAGCTCCAATAATTTGATCACCTGATGTAAAGAGTCGACTCACTGGAAAAAAAACCCTGATTCTGGGAAAGACTGAGGGCAGGAGAAGGAGTCAACAGAGGATGAGATGGTTGGATGGGCATCACTGAATCAATGGAAATAAGTCTGAGAAAACTCCAGGAGATAGTGAAGGACAGGGAAGCCTGGCAGGCTGTGGTCCATGGGATCACAAAGAGTTAGACACAACTTAGTGACTGAACAACAACAGGTATCTACCTGTCTACTTTGAAGGACCATCTGGGCTCCAACTAGAATCCATTGAAAACACTTCTAAGATAGATATAATAATTTGCTAACATAGGGTAACTTTCTACATAATTTAAGATCATCGTCTCTGCAGAATTCACTAAGTGATTTTGCAATGGAAACAAACCACAATTATCTCTAGTATCACAGAGCATCAAAGTCTAGGTCACCATATAGCTACACTGGGTCCTGCACAAAGGTACCATTTTATTTTTGGCTGTACACCATGGCATAAAGGATCTTAGTTCCCCAACTAGGGATCAAACCCACACTGTCTCTGTTGGAAGCACAGAGTGTTAACCACTGGACGGTCACAGAAGTCCCCAAATGACCATTTTTAAAATACTTCATTTATGTAGATTTTGCTGATCTAAATATTTAATAACAACTCCACAGCAGAAAGTAAGTACAAACCTTGGAATAACAAGATTATATTATTATAACAATTTTCTGACATATGGAAACAAAATGTTATTAGGAAGTAGTTCCTTCCTATAATTCACAGCCATTGTATAGCCTCTGAAAAGTCCTAAATCTAACCAACTTGCATATCAAATTTACATCTGCAAATGTTCTGACAAGGACATCATTTCCAAGGTGTAACTACTAGGGACTGAATTCTAACCCAAGCTTGAGCACTTTTCCTTCAACAAGCTATCACACTGGCCCATTACACTGGTGACTTTATACTGATTGGACATAATGAACAAGAAGAAACAACTCTAGACTCACTGGCAAGACATTTTCATGTCAGAGAGTTAGAAATAAGTTTGAGAAAGTTCATGAGACTCCCATGGACTGTAGCTGCCAGGATCCTCTGTCCATGGAATTCTCCAGGCAAGAATACTGGAATGGGTTGCCATGCCCTCCTCCAAGGGATCTTTCTGACCTGAGCACTGAATCCAGGCATCCTTCACTGCAAATTCTTTACCATCTGAGCCACCTAAGAAGCCCTGAGAAAGCTCAGGGGCTGTCAGCTCCAGTGACAGTCTGAAGGTCCAGCCACGCGAGGCAGGCTGAGAACCCCTTCTAAGGGAAAGAGACCTTATTATGTACGGCCCCTCCTGCCACTGAAATAGAGATACAACATCTAGCATATTGTGGCTACTCAGATTTTGGAGGCCACGCAGTCCTCATCTGGATGTGTTACTCCAGCCCATTTGCCAAGGGATCTGACAAGCTGCTAGTTCTGAATGGGGCATAGGAAAGGAAAACAAACAAACAAACTCTGTAACAGGTTCAGGCTGCTGGGAGAGCTGCTCTGCTACTTGGGCCACAGGATCAGCAGAGCCAGTGGTGCCTGAAGTGTCAGTGGCAGGCACAGAGGCCCTCTGGGGTGCATGGGAGGTTCCTATAGGGGAATTGCTGTTTAGGTCCTTCTGATGGTGGAGTACAGCCCTGCTGTCCTCTGTAAAGGGCTTCTCTCCATTTGAGAAACAGCTTTTGGCCAGTTACTGGGCCTTCATAGAGGCTGCATGCTTAACCTCAGACCCTGAGCTGCCCATCATGAACTGGATATTATCTGAGCTATCAAAGCCCAGGTAGGGCATGCACGGCAGCACCCCAGCATCACATGGACATGGTACATATGTAATCAAACCCAAGGAGGACCTGAAAGCACAGTATGTTACATGAAGAAGTGTCCCAACTGCCCATGCTCCCCACCTTTGCTAAACTATCCTCTCTCTTCCAGTCTGGACATACGAAGTCATGGGGAATTTCCTCTCATCAGTTGACAGAGGAAAAGAAGACTTTGACCCAGTTTATGGATGGTTCTGCATGATATGTGGGCACCCAAATAGACAGCTGTGACAACAACCCCTTTCTAAGACATCCCTGAAAGACAAGTGAAGGAAGTTATCCTGACGTATAGAACTTCAAGCAGCATGTATGGCTGTTCACTTTGCTTGGAAGGAGACATGGCCAGCAGTGGGATTAAGTACAGACCCACAGGCTGTGGCCAATGATTTTGCTGGATGGCCAGGGACTTAAAGGAACACAATTAGAAAATGGGTGATAAGAAAAGGTAGGCAAGTGGCATGTGGATAGGCTTCTCTGAATTGGCAACACTGTGAACATAGTTGTATGCCAATATTTGTATTCCATGTGAATGCTTCCTAAGGTCTGACCTCAGTTGAGAAAGATTTTAATAAGCAATTTGATAGGATGATCCGTTCTGTGGATATGAGTCAGCCTCTGTCCTCAGCTACCCCTGCCATTACCTGATGAGCTCCTGCACACAGTGGCCGTGGTGGTGGGAAGGAAGGTTATGCATGGACTCAGCACAGGCTTCCACGCATCCAGGGCAACTTGGCTATTGTCATGTCTCAGTGCTCAATCTGCCAGCATCAGGGGCCAGTGCTGTGCCCCAGTATGGACCATTCCCCAAGGTGATCAGCCAGCTACACAGTGGCAGGTTGATTACACTGGACTACTTCCATCATAGGAGGTGCAGTAGTTTGTTCTTACCAGATAGGTACTTATTCAAATAGGATAAGGATTTGCCCTTCCTGCACGCAATGCTTCTATCAAAATTACCCACTGCAAGATAAAAATGATCACTTGCCATCTGCCTCTACAGGAATGAAGTCACTAGCCACTGCAGTCACTGACCTTCAACACACTCAGAGAGGAGTTCAGGGCAATGATCAGGAATGAGGCACTCTGTGCTCTGTGATAAATTAGCAGACAAGTCCTTCAGATAGTTACGTATTTTCAACAGAATATTTTGTGAGCTCAAATTCTTGCATCTTATATCTAGCAAAGCATTGAAATCATTAATGAAGACATCTGTTCCTCAAGACTAGCAGCAAGTCTCTGGCAAAAGATGTGCTTGATAAAATGTATCCCCCTTCACAATAAACATATCATAATATTGACCTTCCCCACTCCCTCTCTGGAATCTCCTCAGCTACTTAACTCACTATTCTCATGTTGCTGCATTTTCTTTCAGTTGATACTATCATCCATGGACTTACAGGACACCTTGTCCATCATCATGATATTCCACATAACATTGTTTTGGATCAAGGATCTCACTTTCCAGCAATCAAGATCTGGCAATGTACCTATGCTCATTGATTCCACCGGTCTTACCAAGTCCCCCACCATCCTGGTTTGATATAAGGGTGAAAAGGTCTTTTGAAGACTTAATTACAGCACCAGTTAGGGGGTAATACCTTGCAGGGCTAGGGAAAAGCTTTCCAGAAGCATCCAACATGTGGTGTTTGTTTGTTTGTTTGTTTTTTCCCTTCCCATATCCAGGATTCACAGGTCAAGGAGTCAAGGGTGGAAATGGCACTGGCATAACTTACTGTTACCCCTAGTGATCCATTAGTAAAGTGTTTGCTTGCAGTTCCTCTGCAGTCTTACGTGCTGCTGCCCGACAGTCTTATTTCCAGAGAGAGGAATGCTTCCACTAAAAACACCTATGATTTCCTTGAACTGGAATTGAAAACTGCCACCCACCCACACTGGGCTTCTTACACCTTGGACTCAACAAAGAAGGGAGTTATTATGCTGACTGAGATGACTGATCCTGACTAATATGATAACCTATGCAACAGGAAGAGAAATAATTCTTAATATGATTTTCAGCTGAATTATGAAGCCAGCGATACACAGCTGGTCCTATAACATCTAGTTTGGCTACATATATCCCTTTAGTGACAGAGTGGTCAAATTTTAAGAACAAAGCCTTCTTGATAAGCCTTGTATTATCGGCATGTGAATTCTGAAAGAAATAGAACAGTGAGCAACCTGATGAGTTTCTGAGTGCTTTTAAGAGATTTTAATATGCCATACCTTCTAGACACTGACATAAAAGGCACTTACATGCAGATCCAGAAGTCAATTCACAAGATCTTCCAGAAAAAAATTTTTAAAAATATGAATGCATTACAAATCTGCATGTCATCATTATACAGGAGAAATGCTAATCTTCTCTGTATTGGCCCAATTTCAGTATATGTGCTGCTGAAGCAAGCGCCAGAAATGTTAATAATTCCTTTCTATGCATATTCCATATGAAACATACAGCAAGTATGTACATAACAATCAGGTGTAAATCATGATTGCTATGATTAGTTAATTCATTCAGCAAGTATTTGATGAGCATCTAAAATGTATAATATATATTATCAGATCCAACTTCAACACATCCCTTCATTCTTTGACTAATATCCAATGTGCATTTGGACCATCAGCACTAGGGTATGCTAATGACTGAGAATATATACTATCTTATATTGTATTAGTCCCTAGGTGCACTAGCTAGTTATGGTTAAAAGGTGGTTTAATATCAGCATTAACTAATGCCAACCTTAAACTCAAACACTCATAAACAATCCAATCCAGCAAGATCATAGCTTATCCAAATATAAAAAGAGATACCAATTTATAAAAGCAACACAACTCTGAATTACGTTTGATTAGAAAAACTGTTTTGAAATCCCCTTACCTCTTGTTTGCACCCCTTTTCCACAGGTTTCACTGGTGCCCATTACTCCCTGCCTGACAGACTCTGGCACGAGGACACAGGGGCTCCATTTCTGTGGCTTCCATCTGTGATGACAAAGAACAGCAGACTAGAAGTTTCACCAGGGCAAACATACAAAACAAATACTGGAAACAGATGAACTTGAAACCCAAAGCATAAAGGTAGTAATTCAATAAAAATGGATTTGAAACTGATGTTATAAAAGGGAGCCCTGGCACACACTAGGGATGGCATCAGTCTCTCTGCCCCAGATCCATAGTTAAAGCAGTAATTCCATTTTTTAAAAATGTGGACATTTTGCACATAAGCCTTAGTGGATATAGCAAAGTGGCCATAAAGAAACATTAGAGGCACAGATCAAATCTAGAAGGTTTAGCTCTGTATGAACTTAAAATTATTTAAAGAAAAACAATATAAAAAAATCAAAGAAAGAAAATTCCTGTGCTCCATCTGAGCATTAGAGAATCAAGGTGTGAACATCTGAAGATTTTAGGTACAAGCCTTCATACTTGATCTTCTGCTTCAAAAGTTTTACAAGGCGTTTCCTAGGACTTTAGGGTAGCTCAAACATCTCAATAAGTTATAGAGTAAAGACAAGGCAGGAGGCCATAGGGACTTATCTTATGTGATATTTTCTCTCAGAGAAGAGAAATGGAACTGTCTCTGAGGAATGACCCACATTTCTTCTCCACAGAGGAAAGAGTATGTATGGAATCCTTCTGGCTTGCCTGCATGTGTGTGTGTTTGCGTGTGTTTAAGGTGAATAGAACTCTACTTTTTGTGACCTGCAGGGCAGACTGTGACTTGAGCCCTTAAACCCGTGCCTTTGGAATGTTCCAGAAAACCCAAACCCTAAATGTAGCCACAGATTTTGCTCTTTCACTGAGTACATTTTTGTACTTTTTCACATAAGCCAATACCTCTGATAGGAGGTGCTAATTTAAAAAAATGAAACAGAACCATAAGGCAAAAATATACTGACCAGTTTGGCAGGATAAAAAATATCTAGAGAGCTGTTGTACTTCAATGTGCATACAATTAAAACTATAGAACTGTATGCTTAAAAATGGTTAAGATGGCAATCTCTGCTATACAGCATGGTGATCCAGGTTTACACACTTATGCATTCTTTTTTTTTAATATCCTTTTCCATTATGGATTGGTACAACACTGTAAATCAACTATACTTCCATTAAAAGAAGCTAACTTAGGGAAAAAAAGGTTACAATGTAACTTCTATGTTATATTATTTTTATCACAATAATAAAGACATCTCAGCAAGAGAAACAATAATGTATAACAGAACATGGGGTAGACTTCCTTTGTTCAGGAAAAATCACCTTAAAGAACCTGTGTAGTTATGTGAACATAGATTAATATAGCATGTGAAGATCACTTAGTATAACCCATATATTAATTAATTAACATAATTTATCTCAGCAATCACCACCTTCTCCTCTGTATAGACTAAATGAGTCTCACTTACTGGAGGTGAGGCATTGAGAGTGTTAAGAGATAGATACAGACTGTCTTGCAGAATAAAGCAAAGTACACTAAAATGTAAAAGTGAAAAAAAATACATATCAGCGACCTCATTCAAGTGGCCTCCATATTGAGAATAACTGAAGAGCTGGAGAGAAGCCAGGAAACAACAGAAAAACCTGTCCCAGTTTTTGAAAAATCACCTATTACTTTTTAAGTAGTTAGAAATTTGCTTTGTAGATGCAAAGACTCATTAAGTATAATTCTAAAGCACAGACACAGAAAGGGAGTTTAGTCTAGCTTTTCAACTGGGCTATGTCATTCACTCAGATCCCTCAAGTTCACAAAATACTTACTAAAGTGAGACCAAGGAATTCAATTTAGCTTAGTGTGCTAAATAGAAGGGAGAAATGTCAAGAACTCTTGTTAGATTCACAGTTTTAGAAGGATAAGCCTGGGCTCAGAGAGGTTTCGTGACATGCCTCAGATTGCACGTGAAAGGGCAGGCCAGCTGTAGTCCTAAATCCTTAGATGCTCAGCCACAGACTCTTGGAGACATCTCACTGCCAACTCTATTCAGGCGTATGTCACCCACACTGTCTTCCCTCCTGCTTACATTGTCAGCCATCCCAAATGTGACTCCATTGAAAGTTGCCTGTCTTGAATGAAAGTTACTTAAGAAATGGCCAACACAAGAGGGACACTCTGACCTTCCTTCTGCTTCCTTCCTTCTGCCTCCTTCCTTCTACTTCCCCTTGAAAGCAGGAAATAATTCCCTGTGAGCGGTGCCCTTCCCACCCACATCTGAAGGTAGAAGGAAACCCTTACCACTAGGGAATTCAGGCTGTATAAGCCTTGTTATTTTTTAAAATTTACTACCCCAAGCTCAGACTCTGTTTAGATTTTTCACAAATTGAACACCCGAAGCCGACATTTATTTATCCTGTCAATTCTTTACCGATTTATTGTTTCTTTGTCTAAAGAGCATAAAAGCTGCCTGCTTTGGCCACTTCTTAGGTTCAATTTCTATGGGATCTCCATGCATATGAATTAACATTTGTTGCATTTTAACAGTAATCTATCTCATGATATTTATCTCATGTCAATTTTATTATTAAGAGAGCTATAAGAACTCATGAAGCATCGAGGGGAAAATTTCCTCTCCCCAACACTAACTTAAAATGAACATGGTGGGAAATGCTCAAATTCGTAGAAAAAACTCTATAGACACTGTTATTCTGTTTTAAATTGTGAATGTCTCACCTTAATGGAGTAAAAAAAGAGGAATCAGAAGAAAATGAAAAAGGTATACATTAACTTGCTTCTCCAACCAATGAAGGGAAGGCAAAACCTAAACAGGAACTGTATGCTCAAAATTCAAGGGTGTTTGACTAAAAGACTCATGTTGATAAGTTGGACACACTTATCAGCATCAGAAGACAAGACACAATGAGGCAATCCAGGCAGAGTGGAACTAATTTCTTGGGAAAATGGCAGGAGGTCATTTATGGAAACTAGTTCAAGAATGAAGGGCTACCTGAAGTACCACAAGAGGGCAATGGGAGTGGACAGTGGGAAGAGAGACCACTAACAGTTTCCACGAGTTTCTCTGATTATAATAGCACTGGGTTCAGAAAATGCCTAACATTATTTGATTTGGCCTTTTTTTTTTTTTTTTTTGCAATTGACTACTTTCTCTGACAGCTCTTTCACGGAGCTAAAAGTTTCAATATTTAAACCCGGCACAATAGGATGGATATTGACAGTGTCCCCATAATGGCCTGACGGTTGATGGAGAAATACTGGCAGTCTGGGCTTGTCCCAGTGCTGATTCATGTCTTTCCCAAACTGGTTGTTAGAAAGGAACAAAAGGAGGAAATATGATGAAATTGGTCCTGATTGGGGCATCTTTCTAGCTAATGGGAGGCCTTCTTAAAACAAAACATGACAAAACTTATATTTTCTGGAATAAATTAGCTCAATTTAAAAATACATTTATTCTTATTTATTTATTTGGTTGCGTCAGGTCTTATTACAGCACGTGAGATCAATAGTTGATGTATGTGAACTCATAGGTGTGGCATGTACGATCTAGTTCCCTGACCAGAGATCAAACCTGGGCCCCTTACATTGGGAGCTTGGAATCTTGGCCATTGGACCACCAGGAAGTCCCTAGAAAAAATTAGCTCTAACAGCATGTGAGATCAATAGTTGATGTATGTGAACTCATAGGTGTGGCATGTACGATCTAGTTCCCTGACCAGAGATCAAACCTGGGCCCCTTACATTGGGAGCTTGGAATCTTGGCCATTGGACCACCAGGAAGTCCCTAGAAAAAATTAGCTCTTGAATCACATAGATTTAAAATACAGTTTCTCAATTAGAGAAAACCCTAAACATTTCGAATAAAGGCATTCCTAAGTGTGCTGATAACAACATGATTATTAAGACCTGGGGCTTGTTTCCACAAATCAGTAAAACCCAACAGTGATTGAATTTAATCCAGAAGTATTAATACTTTAAAGCAGTGCTTCAATCTGATGGTAAAAGAATGAAAGTTTATGACTAAATACACAAACGTCAGGTGCTGTTTTTATAAATAATAATCACTTGCTTTCCAGAGGGGCAAATATAGGTAACATATGTAGTTTAAATGTTACTCATTTTCTTTTTCTAAAGACAAGAAATTACCCATAGGTTAAATTTTTTTCCTAAGATTTCTTAAAATGTGTACATGACAAAAATTGAGAACCAAAACTGTTTCTGAACTAAAATAAACAACTGTTAAGGCAGTATACATTGCTCTTAGTTCTTGAATAAAGGATTTAGGATGAGAAAAATAGAATAAGGTAAGCTCTGTGTGTGTGTGTGTGTGTGTGTGTGTGTGTGTGTGTGTGTGTGTGTGTGTGTGTGTGTGTGTGT
>SJYC01140105.1:0-39270 GCA_006408675.1 Madoqua kirkii | reverse complement strand
GCAGTATACATTGCTCTTAGTTCTTGAATAAAGGATTTAGGATGAGAAAAATAGAATAAGGTAAGCTCTGTGTGTGTGTGTGTGTGTGTGTGTGTGTGTGTGTGTCTAGTAAGGACCTCAACCTGCATATCTTTGAATCCTAATCCTGAAAACTGATTACCTGGGTGGCTGAAGTCAAGCAGCTCAACTTCAGCTCAACTGGCTGTTACCTTTCCGTTTTAAAATAGACTTTCATACTCTTTATTCTCTCAAAATATACTCCAGAAAAGGGGAAAATGGTGAGATATTTGAAGATAAAAAAATACTACCTCTTTGTATTTCTCACTATAAGTGTTTCATATAATAACCATATACTATATAAGAGCAAATAGGTCATGGCTTATACTAAGGTCTAATGATTATTTTGAAAGCAATTGATTACCGATATGTGGAGCACACTGACACATCTTCACACTCTCGCTCTTCAAATAAGGTATCTGGGCATTCTTGGCCTCCGTTGGCTGCTTCTTGGATGATAATCCTATATCGAGACTGTTTTATTGTAGCGTTTCCTAAAGTAAAGGAAAAATAAAATAATAGTGCCCTTTTATGTGGAGGCACAGAAAAGTCCAGGGATAGAGAGCAATTTAAAAAAAAAAAAAAAAGAAAGAAAGAAAAAATAAGAACCTATGGAAAGACTACCCAGGAAACGAGAATAATAAGAAAAGACCAGAGATTAATACTCAACCTGATTTCTATGAGAAAGGCATATCACACTTATTAACTGTGATTTCAAAACTGCATGTTCTCATATGGGAAGATAGTTTCCCACTGATAATATATTTTAATTAATCAGAATCTATATTGTATTTTGCATATATTTCAGCATAATCTGAAAGGCCCCTGAAACGCTCTTTGATCTCAAAGCAACAGCTCAGAGGGTTAACGTTTTACTATTAGCAAGTCTCTCCCTCAGGTGGAGTACTTCCTTCTTTAGGCTACTTTTTACTATGCAAACACTTATTAAAATTAATACATTACTAACATATTTATTAATGGGAATTAGTTTATTATATTCCTTATTCCTCACAACCTGAGGTAATATGTATATAATTGGAATTTAGAGAAAAGGCAGTAAAATTACAACAGAACAAAACATTCTCTTCCTGGTTATTTTGCTGACCCCCAGAGTAGTAGTAAGCACCTGGATAAAAAGACAGCTGGTGTTCACTTTAATGTGTGGGGCATTCATTTCATAATCTTTATGTGCCTTCTAATCAACAACTACTTCCAAAATCAATGACAGTGCTTAGCAACTATTTCAATTACCATGTGTAAGATATTGTGCTTGATACACAGTTACAAATTCTTGAATTTACAATGAAATAGAAAGAAGAAGGGGCAGACAGATACAGACCTAGTTATGAGGCTTTGCAGAGTGAGATGCCTCTGACACTGGTACACTATTGCTGCTGCTAAGTCGCTTCAGTCATGTCTGACTCTGTGCAACCCCAGAGACGGCAGCCCAGCAGGCTCCCCCGTCCCTGGGATTCTCCAGGCAATAACAATGGAGTGGGTTGCCATTTCCTTCTCCAATGCATGAAAGTGAAAAGTGAAAGTGAAGTCGCTCAGTCGTGTCTGACTCTCAGTGACCCCATGGACTGCAGCCCACCAGGTTCCTCCGTCCATGGAATTTTCCAGCCAAGAGTACTGGAGTGGGGTGCCATCACCTCCTCTGGTACAGTAGTAGCAGAGTACAGAAGAAAGCATAATCATGTTGGAAAATCAAAGAGAGTTCCTAGAGAAGGTAGATTTTATTCTGGCATTTGAGGAATAAGTAGAAAACAATTTTTTTTTCAGAAAGCAAAACAAAAATACCAAATGATATTGCTTATATGTGGAATCTAAAATAGGACACAAAGGAACCTCTGTGAAACAGACAGACTCATAGACATAGAAAACAGATTTGTGGTTGTCAAGGCGAGGTGGCAGGGGAGAAAAACTGGGAATTTGGAATTAGCAGATGTATGTAGTATGGATAAACAAGAAGGTCCTCTTATATAGCACAGAGAACTATACTCAATATTCTGTGATAAACCATAATGGGAAAATTTTTATTTTTAAAAAGAATATATATATATATCTGAATCACTTTGCAGAAGAAATTAACACAACTGTATTTCAATTAGAAAAAAAAGAAAAACATGAAGTCTGAAGCCATTTCAGGTCAAAGAAACAGTTTGAGAAAAGACGTAAAGTTGTAAGAGTGCGTGGACTTCACAGAGAAAGAATATAACTGCATTCAGGAGGAAGATGTATGTGTGTGGGGCTTGTATGCGGCAGCTTCTGATGGCTGGAGGAAGAACACAGAAAAGGTTGTAAAGAATGGAGAGGAGATGCTTAGGAGAAAACCAAATTAATTTTTAGGTTTAAGACAGCTAATGGAGTTAATCACACAAAGAAGGAAATTTCTATAGCCAGCAAACTAAGTGGAGCCAGGAAAAAAAAAAAAGGAAAACAAAGGAGCTTTTACTAAAATTATATATTCACATGGTTTCTAAAAAATAATTAATGCAAAAAGACTTGCTATAGTGAGTAGCAACAGACCTGCATGCCATTCCCTGTCTTCCTCCTTCCAGAACATTTTGAACTCTTATCTGTATTTAGTTCTTCTGTGGTTACCTCCAAATCTATAAATAATATGTACATGTCATCACTTGTTGTTTTATTAACTTTAGACATCATCTATTGACTTTCTTCTGTAATTGATGAATATTTATTTTCTACTACTGTTCAATTTCTTATAATTGTATCACTATTTTTATGCCTCTCCTCATTACTTAAAGATTTTATATAACTTGCATTTTTTTTTCTGCCCCACTTCTTACTGACATCCTCCATCAGATCAGCCACTATGTTCCTAAAGAGTCTTTCTGAGCAGATGAACTTCCTTTTTTATTGCCATCCCCTTTCTGCTATGTTAAGTCCTGTCTTCCTGTGCTGCATGGTCTGTTTCTACGCTCTCCAGTCTTTGCCCACCGAATCTTTCATAATAAGTTTAGATCTCTCAGCCACTGATGGAACTCTCTGTTTTTGACAAAGAATTGAGAATTTTAAAATTCATTTCTACCACTTTAATGGATCATGAGAAGGGGAGACTAAAAGTTAAGGAGATGCATGAGGTCTTTGGGGGCTTCCCTTGTAGCTCAATCAGTAAAGTATCTGCCTGCAGGAGACCTGGGTCCAACCCTGGGTCAGGAAGATCCCCTGGAGAAGGACATGGCAATGCACTCTAGTATTCTTGCCTAGGGAATCCCATGGGCAGAGAGCCTGGCGGCTACAGTCCATGGGGCCATGACTTAGTGGCTACACCACCACCACCACCACGAGGTGCTCTCCACCTGCTGCCTTTCTTGGCCCTTCTTTGTACTCAGAGATCCAACCGCAGAAGGCCTGGATTAGTGGCCACCTTGTCCATTGGCTTCTGGTCAGCTTTGGTCAAGGGTGGTTCGGGGCACACAGTGGAAAGAAAAAGGTTGACAGAGAAAGAGGAAACAGAGAGAGAAGAAGGATTAGGGTGCTTATTCCACCAGATCTCATTGTCTAAATCACCTCAAAGTTGGTTCCCTTGCTCCTCGGAGCCGCAGTTCTAATGGAGTGATAAAAAGTAAGGTGAAGTCGCTCAGTCGTGTCCATCTCTTTGAGACTCCATGGACTGTAGCCCACCAGGCTCCTAAGTCCATGGAATTCTCCAGGCAAGAGTACTGGAGTGGGTTGCCATTTCTCACCTGCAACTACTTTCTTTGAGTTCTTCTAATAGCTCCTACAGGTATCAACTTTCAGGCTCCCAACTGTCCCTAGCCAGGTACTATTAGTTAACCCTGTCCTCTCCTTTGTATTATAAACTGTTCCGTCATTAAAATTTCCCCATTTGAGTGGGCCACCTACTTCCTACCAGGACATGCTTATCAAGTCAAAGGACAGTTGCTATTATTTGACTGAGATGAATGGTATAATTAACCTATTTTTAATGTGGCTAAGGCCCAGTGAGGAATATAGAAAAAGAAGGCTAAGAAGGAGAGAAAAAGTATAATTAAAACAGTTCTACATAATAATATGCAAGTTATCTTTATCAGCGTGGGGACAATCTGGATAAATAATTGTGTTTTTAGGAAAAAGTCTCTCTCCTCCCCCAACCCGAGTTAATTCCAATTACATTGTACTTACACTGGTAATTATTGTTCACCCTTAGGATGTGTGGGGTTGTGTGTGTGTGTGCATTTGCTTTGTCCAAGTGTTATCTTAAGAGTCCAGAAATGAACACTGAAGACAATAGGAACAATTAAGGAGTTGACTTTACCCCATATTGAGAGAGAACAGGATCAGTGCCTCTTTCACAGGACATACATACACACACACTCCCGCACACACACTCACACACACCACACACACAGAGTGCAAGCTCACACTTGATATATTCTACCTTATGGTGTAATTCCAGGTCAAATAATTCAAAGTTTTAGAAAAATAGTCACATTGATTATCATGCTCTATAGATCTTGAGGTGAAGGTTGAGAAGGATGCACTCTATGGGCAAAATAAGCTTTTAGAACTGAGGTCACATTTTTCCAGAGAAAAAATTGATTGGCATCACAATCAATTAAGAATTATTTCATGTCTATGAAGAGAGAAAGAGAAATAAGGGAGCCTCTCAATAAAGGGAAACACCTCCAGGATTTACATTAAGACTTTCTCTTTGTGAGTGAACATGTGTTTCTTGAACATTGGACTAGTAAAATTTATCATTCAGGTTTAAAGGATTTTTCCCTTCCCTACGATGTACAGTGCTTCAAATTATGACAACAGAATTGGTTTTGCAGAACGGATATGATTTAGCTGATGTCATGGGAAGCGCCAAGATCAGGCAGGTCTACACTTGAGGTGAAGCAGCCTATCGTCTTCTCATGCATGAAATTTGAAGGCAGCATGAGGCTAGCAGTCTTGTATCAATGTAGGACAATACTTCCAGAAACATGAGAAGTGATTAGCAACAAAAGAAGTGGACGCTCCTGACAGCACCCGGTATCATGGCTTGAAGCCAGACAAGAGAGGATATGCCAGAGGCCAAGCAGAAGCTCTCAAGAAGTGATGTCAGTTTCTGTTGCCTTTGAATACATAAGAAATGATTTCTGAGAAGTAACATTGAGAGGCAAAGATAATGGCTTTGCAGATGGAAAACATTCGTATTACATATGTACCTAGAATACATTAGATTTCTAAGTGAATTCCGAAGAATTCACTTTAATCTATATCAGATCCATTTCTTGGCATTTTACATATGCTATCTCATTCTTTTACTATAACACTTTATGAGGTTGGTATTACGATTGTTTTGTTATTATCATTATTGTTATGATACCCATTTGACAGACATGAAAACGGAGGTCAGAAGGGGGTCAGTAATTTCTACAAAATATTTTCCACAAAATAATTTCCTATCTAGGATGAAAAGAATAGTTAGGTAGATATCAAAACCCATGATTTTTCCATAAAAGAGACTTTAGAAAAAGATAAAGGGGCATTCCAAGCAGGAGTTCATGTCACAGGGTCTCTGTCATTCCCAAGGGACACTTCTTTCCTAATCAATTCTTCAACAATACCCAGTTGGCAGAAAGTATCATTAAAAGCAATGTTTGTAGGACTTTATGAGTGATGCTTTCAACCTCATTAGGCCTATGAAAAATAACAATAAATGAAAGTGCCTGTCTGCAAACATAAACAATTGCTCAAGCATGATTATGGCTAATAAACAACTATTCTACATTCACCTTTAATTTATACATACTTTATCATTAATAGGTCATCAAATATAATTAAAGTTATTAATTATAGTCAAAAGACATAACATTTAGAAAAGAAGGCAACTTAAAGATCAACAGCCATGTTTCATAAGGAAAATATATGAGTGGACTACAAACACTGAGGGATATTTAGAGATTCTCAGTGAAGTCTTTCCTAGACAGATGGTAGCCAAGGTGGAAAAAAAGAGTACCTCTGGATGACTCACAGCCAGGTAACCTGGGGCACATTACACTGACCCGAACAGTCAAGACTGTTGAGCCCTGATATCAAGGTTATTCAATCAGTGATTTGAAATAAAGACTTTAACCTCTATGTGAGAGTAGGGAGCAAGTAGAGCATGGTAAGCATCAGCACTGGCTGACAGGGAGGCAGGTTTGCAAATGCTCCCAAAGGAAAAAGGATGTGCATGTATTACACTGCCATGTGTAAATGGACAGCTAGCGGGAAGCTGCTGTGATGCACAGGGAGCTCAGCTCAGTGCTCTGTGATGACCCAGATGCATGAGGTTAGGGGTTGAGAAGGAGGTCCAAGAGGGAGGGCATATATCCATACACATAGCTGACTCACTTCATTGTACAACAGAAGCTAACATAACACTGTAAAACAAATATACCTCAATTAAAAAAAATAAACAAACAGAGAGATGGTACGGGGAGGGAGGTGGCAGAGGGGTTCAGGATGGGGAACACGTGTACACCCCTGGTGGATTCATGTTGATGTATGGCAAAACCAATACAATATTGTAAAGTAAAATAATAATAATAATAATAAATAAATGATAAATGGTTAAAAAAATTTAAAAATAAACAAATAAAAAGAGCATGTGCAAAGGGGATGCAGGATAGATGGATATCAAAAAATCATGGAAGTTTTTCCAACACCAATCTGTAGAATTTTGATGGTACATTCATAACAAACGACCTCTCTGGCTCTCCCTGGTTTCTCTATTGTTTCAGTTATTAATAGGTTTGATGGATTTCAGCAACCCAGTCTGTTTCTAGGCACCAATATCCTTCTAGGCTTATAGACGTGTAACTCTTGGTTGCCACCTAATGCCCCTCTTCTTCCTCCCCACTTACACACCCAGTTCACCATTAAAAACAAAGCCAAAAAGTCTGTTATCAAAAAATCATGGAAGTTTTTCCAACACAATCTGTAGAATTTTGATGGTACATTCATAACAAACGACCTCTCTGGCTCTCCCTGGTTTCTCTATTGTTTCAGTTATTAATAGGTTTGATGGATTTCAGCAACCCACTCTGTTTCTAGGCACCAATATCCTTCTAGGCTTATAGACGTGTAACTCTTGGTTGCCACCTAATGCCCCTCTTCTTCCTCCCCACTTACACACCCAGTTCACCATTAAAAACAAAGCCAAAAAGTCTGTTGCTTATTCCTCTCTAACCAGTAGATCTTGAAGCCAAAGGATGGTAACAGTGATATTTTAAGATTTGTATCAGATAAACAAACCAGTGTGTGTGCTGAGTGCCCGGTTGTGTCCAACTTGTAGACTGTAGCTTGCCAGGTTCTTTTGTCCACGGGATTTTTCCAGGCAAGAATATTGAACTAGGTTGCCATTTCTTCCTCCAGGGATCTTCCCAACCCAGGAAATGACCTGTGTCTCTTGTGTCTCATGCATGCACTGGCAGAAAGATTCTTTACCACTAGTGCTATGGGCTTGTAAACATCCATACATTAAATACTTCCTGGGCTGGAGTTATGACTCTAGTGCATATTAGATTTCAGACAGTTCTTTTAATCACTCTGAACCTCAGTTTCCTTGGCTGTAAAACAGGGTGACTATAAGCTCCTATTTCATACGACTGCTTTGAGGATTAAACGAGATACACATGTAAAGCATGTCAACACTGCTGGTACAGGGAATCTTCTCCAGAGTCATAAAAGGTCATGAGAGAAAGTGAGAAGAAAGCGTTTAAGAAAGGAGGAAGAGAAAAGCTTCAACAGTTGAGGCTCTTTCTAATTAAAATAAAAATGTGGCAAAACAGTCTTCTGTACAATGGTGGGTCGCATTCATGTTCTAAGCATCTAAAGGTGGACCATAAGTAGCTTGAAATCATTCCATATTTCTGATAAATTAAACTCCAGCTTCAAGGCAGTTAGCTCCAACTATCTGCTGATATCACTGGAGAAGAATGGGCAGGGGGATCAAACATCCTGTTTGCTCAGGACAGTCCTCGTTAATGCCTATTATCTTGGCTTAAATATTAATAGCTCATCTACTCACTTTCAGAAAGATCTCTGTATAAAAAATTATTTAATTTTATATAACTCAGAAAAAGACCATCACCTCCATGCGAATGCAAGAAAACAAGCACATTTTGTTTCTCTCTGCACCAAAGGGTTGCATTTCAAATGTGTGGAAAAAGTAGACTGCTTTGTTCTTAAAATTATCTCTTCAATCTGATCATTTGATCTTGTTATCTTATGCCACAGAATTCTGCTTGAGAGCAGTTCATGCAGTTGAAGCAAACTGTTTTGTGTCTAAAGCACATTTCCTTATAAATCATAAAATTAAAAATTAAAGGGAAAGAAGAATATAGGGCTTACTTCAAAATAATCAACTAGACCTACTTGATATGTGTCATTATAATAGAAACATCACAAATAGATTCTGTGTAACTAAAGGGAACCAACACTGAATCGAAGTGGAGCATCAGAGGAAAAAGTGGCAGAAATTCCAAGTGGTTATTCAGAAGTCTGCTTCTAAATCAATTCTATAGACAGAAGTTGTAATATGACATTAGGCAGTCCATGTTCATCAACATCAAATCCCCTAAAATGTAGATTCTGTTTACTGATTCACTATATACAAGAGAATATCCCTGTCTACCTTATTCTCAACCTTTTTTGAGATTTGAAGCTGATTTCTTTTTCAGAAAAAGTACCAAACCAGGATTCACCACTTTTCACTTAAATTTGGAGAAACACATACTGTGACCCTGAGTTCTCAGAGGGAAGTACTTACCGCATACAGTTTTGTCATTATTGATAAATATTTTTATCATGTATCTGCTATACATGGAGCTACCAACATGTTTGGCGTTAGTGGTAATGAATCTGCTTGCAATACAGGAGATCCGGGTTCAGTCCCTGGGTTGGGAAGATACCCTGGAGAAGGGAATGGCAACCCACTCCAGTGTTCTTGTCTGGAGAATTCCATGGACAGAGGAGCCAGACAGGCTACAGTCCATGTGGTCGAAAAGACTTGGACACAACGGAGCGACTAACACCCCACCACACTGTATATGGAGGATACATACCTAAGTGCTATGTGTTTGTTATACTGAAGTGTACATATATGTAGTATTAAATCTCCCCAGTAAAGCAGAAGTGAAACATGATTGGGAGATGATGATGTAGAAGTTCTCCATAGTTCTATAAGCATTCAGAAAAGGCAGTTAAACATTGCATTTATTTTCCAAAGGCCATCAATCTGGTATGTTCTCTCTTTGCTCAAGGGGAATTAGAAGATTTAAGTAGTAACAAATGCAATGTCCTAGAACAGCTATGAGTAGGAAGCTTTCATCTCTTCCTTCCTGTTCACCTTGGTGTTCCATTTATAGAGCAAATACATCAAGAGCAGCCTCTTCCCGCAGAATTCCCTTCCAGCTTACAACTCCAAGTACTTCCAAATGAACACTGAGTGTAAAATAGATAGTGGGAAGTTGCTAAACAACACAGGAAGCCCAGATTGGCACTTTGTGATGACCTAGAAGGGTAGGATGGGGGTAAGGGAGGGAGGCTCAGGAGGGAAGGGAGATATATATATATATATATATATATATATAAAATTATGACTGATTCACATTGTTTTATAGCAGAAAATAAAATTTTTAAAATAATGAACGAGTCTGTTTATATTTGCATAAAATTAAACAAAATTGCAAAGCTTTTCCTGTTAAAATTCTCAGGAATGCTAAAAAAAAGGCTCCAGGATATCCATATAGATCTTTCATTTTGAAATGTTGCCTGAAAATATATATTCTATGTTATTAAATTTTCATAATCATCATTCACTTTGCAACAGAGGTCAAATTCAATGGCTCTGGCAATAGACAAGACTTCCAGAGCTCTGGCTTCTAAGCCCAGTTCATTACTGAATCATTATACGACCTTGGAGATGGCAACCCATTCCAGTATTCTTGCCTGGAAAATCCCATGGATGGAGCCTGGTAGGCTACAGTCCACAGGGTCACAAAGAGTCAGACATGACTGAGCGACTTCACTTCACTTCATATAACCTTGCATATCGCACTTCACCACACCACACTGTATATGGAGGATACATACCTAAGTGCTATGTGTTTGTTATACTGAAGTGTACATATATGTAGTATTAAATCTCCCCAGTAAAGCAGAAGTGAAACATGATTGGGAGATGATAATGTAGAAGTTCTCCATAGTTCTATAAGCATTCAGAAAAGGCAGTTAAACATTGCATTTATTTTCCAAAGGCCATCAATCTGGTATGTTCTCTCTTTGCTCAAGGGGAATTAGAAGATTTAAGTAGTAACAAATGCAATGTCCTAGAACAGCTATGAGTAGGAAGCTTTCATCTCTTCCTTCCTGTTCACCTTGGTGTTCCATTTATAGAGCAAATACATCAAGAGCAGCCTCTTCCCGCAGAATTCCCTTCCAGCTTACAACTCCAAGTACTTCCAAATGAACACTGAGTGTAAAATAGATAGTGGGAAGTTGCTAAACAACACAGGAAGCCCAGATTGGCACTTTGTGATGACCTAGAAGGGTAGGATGGGGGTAAGGGAGGGAGGCTCAGGAGGGAAGGGAGATATATATATATATATATATATATATATAAAATTATGACTGATTCACATTGTTTTATAGCAGAAAATAAAATTTTTAAAATAATGAACGAGTCTGTTTATATTTGCATAAAATTAAACAAAATTGCAAAGCTTTTCCTGTTAAAATTCTCAGGAATGCTAAAAAAAAGGCTCCAGGATATCCATATAGATCTTTCATTTTGAAATGTTGCCTGAAAATATATATTCTATGTTATTAAATTTTCATAATCATCATTCACTTTGCAACAGAGGTCAAATTCAATGGCTCTGGCAATAGACAAGACTTCCAGAGCTCTGGCTTCTAAGCCCAGTTCATTACTGAATCATTATACGACCTTGGAGATGGCAACCCATTCCAGTATTCTTGCCTGGAAAATCCCATGGATGGAGCCTGGTAGGCTACAGTCCACAGGGTCACAAAGAGTCAGACATGACTGAGCGACTTCACTTCACTTCATATAACCTTGCATATCGCACTTCACCTTTTAGAACTTCATTTTTTTTTTGCTTGTTCTATATGGATAATATTGTCAAGCCAATTCACAAGATAGTTGATAAGAATGTTTAGTTAAGTGAGATTTAAAGCAATTTGAAAATGTTATATATATTATATATAATATATACAGAACCACTAGATTTAATCAAAGTCTTTAATATAGATTTCAAAAGGAACAATTCATCTTTACATCTGCATGAGATGACAGTCAAGGCAAAGAAACACTTTCTTTCTATTGCAGGCACTCATGGAGGCCTAAGCAATAGTTCTAATCTATGTAAGGAGATCAAACCAGTCAATTCTAAAGGAAGTTAATCCTGAATATTCACATTCTGAAGCTGAAACTTCAATACTTTGGCCACCTGATGCAAAGAACTGAGTCACTGGAAAAGACCCTGATGCTGGGAAGAATTGAAGGCTGGAGAAGAAGGGGACAACTGAGGATGAGACGGTTGGATGGCATCACTAACTCAATGGACATGAGATTGAGCAGGCTCCAGGAGTTAGTGATGGACAGGGAAGCCTGGCATGCTGTAGTCCATGGGGACACAAAGAGTCAAACACCACTGAGCAACTGAAGTGAACTGAACTAAGGACTATCTCCAGTTTCCTCTACTTGCTATCCTCAACTACCAATATACTTAAAATATCTCCAATCTGGAGAGTTAACCTTTCAAATAATGGCCAGTCATTTCTCTTGCTAAATATCAAAACTAAGTCCTGCATAGCTAATTTTGCCATGCATGGACTCAGTCCATGTGGTCCTTAACCCTAGCTGCATATTAGAATCTCAAAGGGTGCTTTTATAGACTCCTAATACTCCTCAATCCAAACCATTTAAATCAGAATATTTCAGGGGTGGGGCCCAAGCATTGAACTATTCAAAAAATCTCCAGGGCAGAAAACCACTGATTTAGCTCACTGAGAGCTACCATCTCATATTTATCCAGTATGTAAAATAGGAAAAAGAATGCAGCATGCTTAACTAAGCAACAGAAAGCAAATGAGCACCAGCTAAATCAAGACTGCTCTCAACATATTTGAAAAACACAACCTGCCCTCTAACCAAGTACATTATAATGGGTATAATTGGAAATGTGTGCTATAAAGAAGGAAGGTTAACAAAACTACGCATTGCACTTGTCTTTTCTTCTCACTAGTGAGTGAGGAAATGACAGGGGTTTATTTTCCCCCCAACCTGACTCTTTCATTTTCGCAGATGAAGTGTCTAGAGGTTGCCTGCCACAGTGCTCCCTAAGGTGTTACACTCTATCAATACTAAGACTGAACTTTACTACAATGCCATATTGCACTGTATACAGGCAGGTTTCGGGGGACACAGATGTTGAAGAGCCTAAGCTACTCCATCTTGTCTAACAGAACTCCATTTTGTAAAGTTCCAGGAAAGAGACTTTGGAAATCCCCTGACCTCACCCCACCATCCACGAGCCAATCAGACCTCAGACCAAAATCTCCTGAACTTACGTTCAGGAATTTGGAGTTTGCCTTGGTAATAAGAACCAATCAGAAATCAACACACAACCCTTCGAAAGAGGGTGACCAATCAGACATCCTCCAGCCTGAAAATCCCCTTTTTTACACAAATATACCCTATATAAGTAATGTAACCCAAATCTTGGGGCTCCTCCCTATAGCCGCTGTGTTGGTAATGGTTGGAGCCCCAGCTCGAGCTTGGTAATAAAGAGTCTCTTGCTTTTGCATCGGATGTCAGCTCCCTGGTACTTATTGGGAGATTTCGTGACTTGGGCATAACATTTGGGGGCTTGTCCAGGATCTCCCACTGGCTCCACAGGAAGACTGATCTGGAGAGTCATCTGCAGCCGGTAAGCTTTTTCCTTCTTTCTCTCATTTCTGGTGAGGCCTATTTTCTGAAACCGGTATATGATTCAGGCGGACGGGCCAATGGGTTACTGGTGTGGGTCGTTGGGAGAAGTTTCCGACCCCATTGGAGGGGATGGAGTGCCTCTGTTCTCTGTAGATGATAGCGGGTCACTGCCACTGCCATCGTCTTACTTTCAGTTTTGCCCCCTAACTCCCGGAGGTATATTTCTTCTGTCTCTCTGTCTGTCTGGCTATCCATTTTGTCTGTGTTAATTTACCAACATTTGACCTATCCAGGGACAATGGGACAACGCCATTCTAGCCCCATGCCTCTATCCCTGATTACTGATCATCTTAAGGAGGTCAAAATAAGCACTCATGACCTCAGTGTGGAAATAAAAAAAGAATAAACTAATCACTTTTTGCAGTGCAGAATGGCCGACCTTCAATGAAGGATGGTCCTCAGAAGGCACCTTTGGTTTGGAAACTGTACAGAGTCCAGAATATCATCTTCCGGCCGCAGATTGAACACCATGACCAAGTTCTCTATATCACTGTATGGGAAAATGCTGTGTTGCACCCCACCTCCTTGGGTAAAACCTTTCTTGCTTCAACAGGGATTCTCCATCAATCAGGTGTTAGTGACCCGAATGGGAAAGAGCCTAAAGAACCCCAAGGAGCCTGAACCGACGGTGCCACTCTACCTTATTCTGCAGGGGGAAGAGAAGAACTCCTCTTCCCTCCCCCTTACCAACCCCTGGAACCACTGCAGGCCCCCGCCATCCCTCCACCCAGGGCCAAAACACAGGAAGAGGGGCCCCGCACAAAATACTCACCACAGGCGAGCCATGTCCCCGGAGGGGCCAGCAGACTCAACCGTTGCCCTCCCCTTACGAGTGGCCAGCCCCCCCGATGAGGAAGGAAACCAACCTCATCAATATTGGCCCTTCTCTACTAGTGACCTGTATAATTGGAGATCCCAGAATGCCATGTTCTCAGATAACCCTAGAGATTTAACCAATCTTTTAGAGACTGTGCTCTTTACCCACCAGCCCACCTGGGATGACTGCCAACAGCTGCTCCAGATTCTCTTTACCACAGAAGAAGTGAAAGAATTCAAAATGAGGCCCGAAAAAGGGTCCCAGGGGCAAATGGAGAACCCACCACTAATATAGATGAAATTAACACCTCTTTTTCTTTATCGCGACCTGACTGGGATTACAATATGGCACAAGGTAAAGAGAGGCTCCAGGTCTACCACCAGACTCTCTTTGGGGGGGCTTAAGGCAGCTGCACGGAAACCCACTAACCTAGCTAGAGTAGGAGATGTTCGACAGGGCCCCACCAAGAGCCCCGCAGCCTTCCTGGAAAGGCTGATGGAAGCTTTTAGACAATACACCCCTATGGATTCAGAAGCACAAGGCACCCAGGCTGCCTTGATAATGCACTTTGTCAATCAGGCAGCCCCCGATATTAGAAAGAAGCTACAAAAATTAGACCGCCTGGGTGAAAAGAGTATCCAAGATTTAATAACAGTAGCAGAAAGAGTCTACAACACTTGAGAGACCACCGAGGAAAAACAAGCCAAAGCAGCAGACCACCAGACCCATAACATGGCACGCATCCTGCTGGCTGCTACAGTTCCTGACTCAGGAGAAAGGGAGCGCCAACTGCGCGGCCTAGCCACTGAAGGTAAGAATCGCCCCGCACGCGACCAGCACTGGGAAAAAACCAATGTGCCTAATGTAAAGAAGAGGGACATTGGGCCAAAGAATGCCCCAAGGAAAAAAGAGGGCCATGGAACACCTCCATCCTGGCTGTCAAAGAACTGAGAGACTAGGGAGGATGGGGTTTGGCATCCCTCACTGAACCCAGGGTAACCCTAAAAGTGGGGGGGACCCCAATTGACTTCCTTGTCGACATGGGGGCTCAATATTCGGTTTTGCTAAAGCCCCTGGGAAAACTGGCCTACAAGACCTCTTGGGTGCAGAGGGCTACCGGAATAAAACAATACCAATGGACTACCTGAAGATCAGTGGACTTGAGTGCGGGACGGGTATCCCATTCTTTCATGGTTATTCCGGAATGCCCCTTCCTGCTGTTAGGACGAGACCTGTTAACCAAGATGGGGGCCCAGATTCATTTCCTCCCGGGGGAAACTAAAATACTCGACCAGTCGGGCAGACTGATCCCAGTACTGACCATCCGATTAGAAGGTGAACATCGGTTGTACCAGAAACCTATACCGCCCCCAGTGGACATTCAAAAATGGCTAGATGAATTCCCCGATGCATGGGCCGAGATAGGAGGAACTGGCTTTGCCGGGCATCACCCTCCTATATATATAGATCTCAGGCCAGGGGCCGACCCTGTCCAGGTCCAACAATACCCCATGACTCTGGAGGCCCGACAAGAGATCACCCCTCATATCCACAGACTCCTGGCCCAGAAGATCTTGAGACCCTGCCAGTTGACCTGGAATACCCCCCTCCTCCCTGTCAAAAAAAACAATTCTCAGGACTATCGGCCGGTATAGGATCTACGAGAGATCAACCGCCAAGTTTTAGACATTCACTCCACTATGCCGAACCCATACAACCTCCTGAGCTCACTCCCACCAGACCAACACTGGTATATGGTACTAGATTTAAAAGACGCTTTCTTCAGCCTTCCCCTGGAGCCCAGAAGTCAGGATTTTTTTGCCTTTGAATGGTCCGACCCGGAAGAAGGAGTTAACGGCTAGCTGACCTGGACCCAGCTGCTGCAAGGATTCAAGAATTCCCCCGCCATCTTCAACAAGGTTCTTCATGAGGACCTGGGTGACTTCAGACAACAACACCCCCAACTAACCTTGTTACAATATGTAGATGACCTCTTGATTGCAGCCAAGGATCAACAAACCTGCCTCACGGGCACCCAAGAATTATTGCAGACCCTTGGAAAATTAGGATACCGAGCCTCAGCCAAAAAGTCTCAAATATGCCAACCGGAGGTCACCTACTTGGGGTATGCACTAAAAGAGGGGCAAAGATGGCCGTCAGGGGCACGAAAGGAGACGGTACTCAAAATCCCTACCCCAGATTCACCTTGAAAGGTGACAGAATTTTTGAGGTCCACTGGCTTCTGCCGCCTTTGGATCCCTAATTATGCGGAACTGGCTAAACCTTTATATGAAGCCACAAAGAGTACCACCCCTTTCAGCTGGACGGAACAGATGGAGATGGCTTTCAAAACCATTAAAACAGCCCTGCTGTCAGCCCCCGCTCTAGGGTTGCCTGACATTACAAAACCCTTTCTCCTGAATGTAGATGAAAAACAGGGAGTGGCTAAAGGGGTACTGATGCAACATCTGGGACCTTGGAAGCAGCTGGTGGCTTACTTGTCTAAACACCTAGACCCCGTGGCGTCAGGCTGGCCCCCATGCCTCTGCATGATTGCAGCAGTGGCCCTAATGGTCAAGGATGCAGATAAACTGACACTGGGGCAAGAGTTGCATATCACCACCCCCTATGCCATAGAGGGCATACTAAAACAACCCCCAGATAGATGGATCAGCAATGCTCGGCTGACCCACTACCAGGGACTACTGCTAAACCCCTCCAGAATCATCTTTCTGCAGCGTACTGCTCTCAACCCGGCTACACTGCCTCCTAACCTGGATTCGGAAGCCCCAATCCATGACTGCAGTGACATACTAGCCCAGGTACATGGGACACGAGAGGACTTGCAAGATTGCCTTCTAGGGGATGCTGAAGTTACCTGGTATACAAATGGGAGCAGTTTTGTCCAAAATGGACTCAGGTATGCAGGGGCCGCTGTAACCACTGAGACCCAAATCATATGGGCAGAAGCATTACCTCCGGGCACCTCGGCTCAAAAGGTTGAACTAATCGCTCTAACAAAAGCTCTCCAGTTGGGAGAGGACAAGAAACTTAATATCTTTACTGATAGCCAATATGCCTTTGCTACCGCCCGTATTCATGGAGCCATTTACACAGAGTGAGGCCTCCTCACGGCCGAGGGTAAACCAGTCAAAAACAAAGAAGAAATAAAGGCCCTCCTCTCAGCATTATGGCTTCCTAAAAAACTAGCCATAATACACTGCCCAGGACACCAGAAGTCAGACACTCCGACCTCAAAGGGAAACAACTTGGCAGATAAGGCAGCCCAAGATGCTGCCAGGGCATGGTAATAGAAGCTACCCTACAACTGCCTGACGCTGGAAGCCCTGTTTTGCCAGCCCTGCCCAACTACTCACCAAGAGACTTAGATTGGATAAAAAGTTTGCTCATGACCCAACAATTGACTGGGTGGTGGCGGGCAGTGGATGGCTCCTTGATCCCCCCGGAAGAGCTAGGAAAAACAAGTATTACTGAAAATGCATCGTGCCACTCACCTGGGGCCCGCAAGATGCAGGACTTGATAAGACATGCCAAAATTACCATGAGAGACATCAGACCAACAATAGAAGACATCGTATCAACATGCAAGGCCTGCTAGCTCACCAACGCAACCCACCACCCCACCAACCCTGGATCTAGAGAGCGTGGAAGTCGACCAGGAGCCTACTGAGAGGTGGACTTCACGGAGGTGAAACTGGGTAGATATGGATACAAATATCTACTGGTATTCATAGACACCTTCTCAGGGTGGGTAGAAGCTTTCCCCACCAAAAGAGAAACAGCGCAGGTGGTGGCCAAAAAGTTGATTGAAGACATCTTGCCACAGTTCAGGTTTCTTGCACAAGTAGGGTTGGACAATGGGCCAGCCTTTGTATCTCAGGTAAGCCAGGGAGTAGCTAAGGCTTTGGGGGCTAGATGGAAATTGCATTGCGCCTACAGGGCCCAGAGCTTGGGACAGGTAGAAAGGATGAATAGGACACTCAAAGAAACATTAACAAAGCTAGTTGCTGAGACTGGCAGAGACTGGGTGGCTCTCTTCCCCTTTGCCCTATACTGGGTGCGGAACTCCCCCTACCAACTGAGACTTACTCCCTTGGAGATTATGTATGGAATACCTCCCCCAATAACTCCTAACCTAAAAACAGAGGTGCTAAAAGAAATAGATGATCAAAAACTACTCTTTTGTCTCCGGTCCTTATAACACTCCCACGGGGACACATGGAAGAGACTCAAGGCTCTATATGATTCAGGCCCACCACCTGAACCCCAAGGCTTCCAGCCAGGTGACTGAGTGTTCATGCACCACCATCACCAAGAGACCCTAGAACCCAGATGGAAAGGACCCTTCCTAGTTGTCTTGATGACGTCCACCGCACTCAAGGTTGACAGCATATCCACTTGGGTTCATTACACTCACGTACGGCCTGCAGACCTGTTTGCCTTGAGAGAAGAGTTCCTTACCCAATGGAAGGCCAAGCTGGACAAGACAAATCCCCTCAAGCTCAAGCTACGAAGACAATAAAAATACTGCTTATGCTGTTGTCCCTACGGCCTAGTGCTGCCGCTAACCCTCATCAACTCATGAACCTGACTTGGATGATTACAAATGATCCTACAGGAAAGGTAATTAACTCCACTTCAGTCATCCATCCCCAAAACACCTGGTGGTCGGACTTGGAATTTGACCTCTGTCTTCTAGCCAAGGGATCTTGGTACAAAGATGGAGAAGATGATGTAAGATCGCCTAATAACCCTGGGTGTAGCAATCCCTGCCAAAGGGCAGCTTTGTGGGACACTACCCCAGCACTTTGGCCACCTCATGTGAAGAGTTGACTCATTGGAAAAGACTCTAATGCTGGGAGGGATTGGGGGCAGGAGGAGAAGGGGATGACCACAGATGAGATGGCTGGATGGCATCGTGTACTCGATGAACATGAGTCTGAGTGAACTCCAGGAGATGGTGATAAACAGGGAGGCCTGGTGTGCTGCTATTCATGGGGTCACAAAGAGTGAGATACGACTGAGCAACTGAATTGAACTGAACTGACCTTCTGTGTATGCCCTGGGGGGAGACGGAACCAGGGCCCCTGATTTTCTGCTCCTGCTACTCACCTTTGGACCATGTTTGTTAAATAAATTAGTGACCTTCTTTAAAAGCTGCATCAACACGGTGCAGCTCATGGTGCTCAGATCCCAATACACAGCCCTACCATTAGCAGGAGACAATATAGAACCACAGACCCATGATTGGGTCTCTCCTGGATCGTTGAGAAGGGGGAAATGAAGAACCTAAGCTACTCCACCTTGTCTCACAGGAGAACTCCATTTTGTAAAGTTCTAGGAAAGAGACTTTGGAAATCCCTTGACCTCACCCCACCACCCACAGGCCAATCAGACCTCAGACCAAAATCTCCTGACCATACGTTCAGGAATTAGTGGTTTGCCTTGGTAATAAGAAGAACCAATCAGAAATCAACACACAACCCTTCGAAAGAGGGTGACCAATCAGATGTCCTCCAGCCTGAAAATCCTCTTCTTACACGAATATACCCTATGTAACCCAAAACTCGGGGCTCCTCCCTATAGCCACTGCGTTGGTAATGGTGAGAGCCCTAGCTCAAGCTTGGTAATAAAGACTCTCTTGCTTTTGCATGGGACATCGGCTCCCTGGTGGTCATTGGGAGATTCCATGACTTGGGCATAACAATGTCAGCTAAGACACAGGCTCAAGAAGCTGTCATCATTATTAGGCATGGACCCACAACTATACATTAGAAGAATCCTTTTAAATAATGTGTGTTGCCATAGCCCATTAATGCTTTATGCTTTCATGGGCATGGAACGATGATATCTATGACCAGTCTTGTGTGGACAGCCAGAGGACAGAAACGTTTCCAGGTCAAGCTCATGTGTCATACATAGCATAGTAAGGACAGAGACTTCAGAACCTTTGGGGATAGCAACTTTTGCTAGAAACTTCAGAACTTCAGATCCCCCAATCTTTTCACAAGAGAGTAAAGTGTAGCATTTAGCCATTTACAGTATGGAGTCTGACATCTTTAAATGCATCATCAAGCATGATGACTCAATCACATAAATTCTGGTTTCTGCAACTTTTTGCAATGTCCCTTCCAGGATGTATTTACATGCAAAACGCAGGGAATCAATGTAACATGCAGGGAATCAATCACACATTAATATCAGTTGTGACATTAAAAGTTGGTTTGGGAATAGTGGTAGGATATGTTAAAGGAAAATAAATATGAAAGCAAATAGTCAAAATAAAGTTTTCCATTTTCAACTATAAATTTTAGAATAATGTAGACAAAGTCTCTTAATTATCCCTTTTATACATTAGGTATGTGCTATCTGCTGTCTTACTATCTTTATTATTTTGCAATGTCAACATAAAATCACTAAGTTTTGAAACTCTTTTTGGCTTAGTACTGGTGGGATAACATGACTTCAGTGAATCTATAATTCCTGGTTATGAACTTGGAAAAATTATTTATATCCTGGTATAGCAAAGGGAAATAAGGTATTCTATTCTAATAACTAGAATACATTGTTTGGGATTTTTACAAGAAGACTCAGGGAAAGGAATGTAAAGTAGCTCAGCATTTGGCATTTGGTAATGATGCTGGGAAAGACTGAGGGCAGGAGAAGAGGGTGACAGAGGATGAGATGATTAGATGGCATCTAACTCAATGGACATGAGTTTGAGAAAACTTTTTGGGAGATAGTTAAGGACAGGGAAGCCTAGTGTGCTGCAGCTCATGGGGTTGCAAAGAGTCAGATATGACTGAGCAACTGAACTGACGTATATAAAATTGTTCATTGGTAGACAAGTTAGTGTAGAGAATGGGACCAGTGCATTTCCTCTTCCTCTTTATCTAGATAACCACTAAACTTCCTTTGACACTGAACAAAGTTTTTCTTTCAAGAAGTCTTTCCATTCTACTCTCAGCCAAGGTGCTCTCTCCCAACGCTTCCACGTCTCTATAAAATCCCCATAGCACCCTACTATCTCGTTCTGTCTCCAAATAGGAAGCCTCTCCAAGTTTTGCTGTAGTTTGTAAAACCTGGTTCATAGCTGAAGAATGATTGCTGAATGAATAAAAAGATGAAGAAGTGACATTAACGACTGCATGAATATATGAACATCAACCAAATATTTGTTTTCTTAAAAGCAAAGTTGGAAATACTAGTTTCTACCTACAAGGCAGAGAACATGTACAGAGAAACTCTGCTGGCATAGGAAAAATATATATCACTGGTGGATTTTTAATTCAGCTTAAAAGTTTATCTTTTTAAATTTTGGAAATGTTCAAACATATCAAATAAATCCAATATTTTCATCCATCAGCTTTGATAATTATATAACCAAGCTTGTTTCATCTATACCCTTACCCATTTACTCACACTCAAATTCTTTCAAAGACATCATATGGTTTCATTTATAAATATTTCAGAATAGATTCATAAAAGATAAGAGCTCTTTTTAAAACACAACCATAGGAGTACTATCATATATAGAAATATTACTATAATTTATCCCCAATAAACATAGGAACACTATTATACATAGAAATATTGCTATCAAGACTCCCCAAATACCTGCAAATACCCAGCTGTCTTTGGGCTACAGTTTGGGTCCCAGTTGTCCATTGGTTTACAATTGCTTGATATGTCCTACAGGAGTCTCCTCATTTTTGTTTCCTTTGCACTTCTCATTGAAATAATTTTAAAATATTTTATAAATGCATTGCTAAAAAAATAAGACATTCAGGAAAAATTTTGGTACACTGATTTTTGGAAAATATCTCCTTTGCTAGTTCTAAGAGCTTGTTTGTTAATGGATGTAGTAAATCAGATAACAAGAGAGAAATCCTATAGCCAGAGCACTCCCTACTCCACACGTGCACACACAAACGTGCGCCCACACACACACACAGCCTGAATCCCTTCATGTGTGAACCAGGAAATCACCTATGCTGACAAACAGAAAGAGTAGAGATGCTTGTCTATTTTGGCCTTGTTTCCAGAAGGAATCAGGGGGAAAAAAGCCAGCAAGAGATTTCCTAATCAGATGCCTTCTATTAATATATGTGTGAAGCTAGAATTTTTACTATTCCATATAGAAGAATAATAAAATATAACTGTTTATAAATTGTTCTGGATTATTCTGAAAAGGGACTATCAAAATCCTCCAAGGAGGAAATACTGTTCTAGAATTTGAGAATACAACACAAGAAAAAATATTATCCCCCTACTCACAGACTTTACATTTTAATGGACAGAAAGACAAAAAAATAAATGTCAAATATTTAGTGTTTCATATGGCAATTAAATGCTGCGCCCCCCCCCCAAAAAAAAAAACAAACCACACAGCAAAAGACGACATAGAAGGAAGTGCTAAGGAAAGTGTGTGTGTGTGTTTTGTGGGTAATTTTAAGCTTAAAAGCCTCAATAAGAAAGGAATATTTGAGCTGGAACATGAAGGAGGTTGAGGCACTCATCTGTATAGTATCTAAGGGAAGAGAAATCTAGGCAGAGGGAATAATTTTGCAAAGGCCCAGAGTAAAAGAGCAAAGGAGAGAAGAATGGCTAGATCACTGGCTACATTGGGGAGCAAAGGGAAGAAACAAAAGGTCAGTGACTCCATATAGAAAAATAAATTGGATTCTTTTTTAAAATTTTATCTTTTGGCCACACTGCACACCATGTGGGGTCTTAGTTCCCTGACTGAGTACACAACCCATGCCCTCTGAAGTGGAAGCGCATAGTCTGAACCACTGGACCACTAATGAGTTCCCCTAGAAATTGATTTAATATGATACATAAAATGAATTATTACAGATATACGTAAAATTTTCCAAAGATAAAGATAGGGTAAAGCTTTATGTCTTTGAAATAACACATATCCTAAAACACAACAATGAAATCGATTATAAAGTACATGATCGGTAAATTCAGCCTCACTGAAATTAAGCGTTTCTGCCCACTGAATGACCAACCTCACCCTGAATGGTAATTGGTGCATTACAGGGAACCAAGTAAGCTTCATTCTCCAGAATACATTCTCCAAAACAATAAGAAAAATGATCCAAGTGCTTACCATGTTTCATTCACTTGCCAAGTATGAATCACTTAGTCTTCATTATAATCCTAAAACAGTTCCTCTCATCATTCTCATTTTGCAGGTTAGAGAACGAAGGTACAGAGATTTTGTCCTTTGTCCAAGGTGCCAGGAAGTGATAGAGTAGATTTGAAACCCAGAACATATATAGAAATATTACTATAATTTATCCCCAATAAACATAGGAACACTATTATACATAGAAATATTGCTATCAAGACTCCCCAAATACCTGCAAATACCCAGCTGTCTTTGGGCTACAGTTTGGGTCCCAGTTGTCCATTGGTTTACAATTGCTTGATATGTCCTACAGGAGTCTCCTCATTTTTGTTTCCTTTGCACTTCTCATTGAAATAATTTTAAAATATTTTATAAATGCATTGCTAAAAAAATAAGACATTCAGGAAAAATTTTGGTACACTGATTTTTGGAAAATATCTCCTTTGCTAGTTCTAAGAGCTTGTTTGTTAATGGATGTAGTAAATCAGATAACAAGAGAGAAATCCTATAGCCAGAGCACTCCCTACTCCACACGTGCACACACAAACGTGCGCCCACACACACACACAGCCTGAATCCCTTCATGTGTGAACCAGGAAATCACCTATGCTGACAAACAGAAAGAGTAGAGATGCTTGTCTATTTTGGCCTTGTTTCCAGAAGGAATCAGGGGGAAAAAAGCCAGCAAGAGATTTCCTAATCAGATGCCTTCTATTAATATATGTGTGAAGCTAGAATTTTTACTATTCTATATAGAAGAATAATAAAATATAACTGTTTATAAATTGTTCTGGATTATTCTGAAAAGGGACTATCGAAATCCTCCAAGGAGGAAATACTGTTCTAGAATTTGAGAATACAACACAAGAAAAAATATTATCCCCCTACTCACAGACTTTACATTTTAATAGACAGAAAGACAAAAAAATAAATGTCAAATATTTAGTGTTTCATATGGCAATTAAATGCTGCGCCCCCCCCCCAAAAAAAAAAACAAACCACACAGCAAAAGACGACATAGAAGGAAGTGCTAAGGAAAGTGTGTGTGTGTGTTTTGTGGGTAATTTTAAGCTTAAAAGCCTCAATAAGAAAGGAATATTTGAGCGGAACATGAAGGAGGTTGAGGCACTCATCTGTATAGTATCTAAGGGAAGAGAAATCTAGGCAGAGGGAATAATTTTGCAAAGGCCCAGAGTAAAAGAGCAAAGGAGAGAAGAATGGCTAGATCACTGGCTACATTGGGGAGCAAAGGGAAGAAACAAAAGGTCAGTGACTCCATATAGAAAAATAAATTGGATTCTTTTTTAAAATTTTATCTTTTGGCCACACTGCACACCATGTGGGGTCTTAGTTCCCTGACTGAGTACACAACCCATGCCCTCTGAAGTGGAAGCGCATAGTCTGAACCACTGGACCACTAATGAGTTCCCCTAGAAATTGATTTAATATGATACATAAAATGAATTATTACAGATATACGTAAAATTTTCCAAAGATAAAGATAGGGTAAAGCTTTATGTCTTTGAAATAACACATATCCTAAAACACAACAATGAAATCGATTATAAAGTACATGATCGGTAAATTCAGCCTCACTGAAATTAAGCGTTTCTGCCCACTGAATGACCAACCTCACCCTGAATGGTAATTGGTGCATTACAGGGAACCAAGTAAGCTTCATTCTCCAGAATACATTCTCCAAAACAATAAGAAAAATGATCCAAGTGCTTACCATGTTTCATTCACTTGCCAAGTATGAATCACTTAGTCTTCATTATAATCCTAAAACAGTTCCTCTCATCATTCTCATTTTGCAGGTTAGAGAACGAAGGTACAGAGATTTTGTCCTTTGTCCAAGGTGCCAGGAAGTGATAGAGTAGATTTGAAACCCAGAAGGGATCTTTTAACCTTCTCAGATGAGCACAGGAAGAATTGTGATCCAATGCAACGGTAATCTACTAACCTGGGTTAAGGTCATAGTTACAGGACATGACAACTATTCCCAGGAATCAAAACTTAAAGTCAGTGAGGAACCTAACCCCTATAGGAAGCCAGTGAGAACCAGGGCAGCACAGTGGGCCTATGAACCATGGGAGTTTGCACAGGCTCAGTGGGGCTCTTGGGGCCTTAGGTTAATGCTCTCCCACACCTTAAAAGTGTTAGTACTTTTAGAACAAGGCACCCACATTTTCATCTTGCATTGGATCCTGCAAATTATGCACTGGTCCTGATAATAATAGATGATGGTATGAAATAGTGAAGGCTTCTTTGTCTTTGGGCTTATCTTATTTCTTGGAAGTATACACTCAGAGGGATGACCAGGAAGGATCTGCTCCATCCTGGAGTTGCTTACTGTGTTTCTCTCTTACCACTGACATCTCTTGAGCTGGAAAGAAGATTTGCATAATCCTCCAGTTATGTGAAATCCACAGGATGGGTGGGGAACTCTGGGTCACAAAGACATGCTATTAAACAATGTTGAGATATGGAAATTTATATGCTTACCTATATATTTTATTTTTTCATTTGAGAAAACAGTCTCTTTATTTCTTAGCCAGATAATTGAATAGACTCATGCTTTTCCCATTGGTTTCCAGTGCTGTCTAACCTCATTATTTTCTATACTTTTCTTTTCCCCCTAAAACACTAAGTCTGATTTTATCATACCCATGCTTCAAATTTAAACTGTCTACCAGAATTCTGGGTAATGTTCAGACTTCTTAGAATAGCATAAATCTCTTCATGAGTTAGCTCCTGCCTGTCTCTCTAACACTCCTGCATATGCATTACACAACCCAAGCATTGCAAGCTGCCTGTAAGTCATTTAATTAAAACAGGTTTTCACCCTGCCAAGCCTCTTTACACATATCCCCATCTTTGAGATAATTGTACCTCATGTTTACTTGGAAACTCACAATTTTCCGAATCTTGTCTCCTCTAACCACTTTGCTAAGGGAAGACATTCTCCTCTTGTTTGCTGAATATACTGTGCTCACTCCCCTTAGTTAAAGAATATGCTTACACACTTGAATGCCCTCATAAAAAGCCCCCTGATTAAAGTAACCTCATCTTATTCATCTTCATGTTACTGGCAGTGGGCACAAAACCTGGTATGTAGGCCTTATGCAAACTTTCACTGAACTAATGATATTATCATTCATTCAGTAATCATTTAGGCACTTTACCACTTTGTGGTTGCCACTCTTTTGTGTGTCTAAACAGTGAACAAGACATAGAGCTTATGGTCTAGTTGGGAGACCATAGACTTAGGGCCTAGTTGGTCTAGTTGCCCTCACAGGGCAGTGCAGTGAGAAAATTAACATGGGGTGATGAACAAGAAAGAGAAGTGAAAGAAGATGATTTCTATGATTGTCAACGACTCTGAAGTATGGCATTTGAACTGAAAAAAAACATTGATCAAAAGGTGCCCATGCAAAAGGCTAGAAGAAGAACACAACAGGAAGAAGAAACAGCAAGTGAAATTCTGAACAAGCTTGGTCAGAAATGAGGCCAGCACATTGGAGGGAACTGAAAGAAATGATGGAAGTGATTCCATCTGAGTTCACAAAGCTGCTTAGCAAGAGAGAGCGAGGGCAGAGCCCTCTTGATGCTTTTGTCCATGTGAAAGGAGCTCCACTTCAACAGCCTTCCTCATCCCCGAACTCTCACCACCTCCCAAGAAGGAGAGGTGCCTTCTTTGGGAATGACGAATGGCACCTAAACCACAACTTTGGGAGAAGGAAGTGGACATATGTGGCCCTTCTTTCTCTCACGGTCTCTTTCCTCATAATACAAATGCTCAGAGAAGGCGTATATTCTGATATGTTCTCAGCCACACTCATTCAAGTTTTTAGGGGCTCAACAGGGGCTGTGACCAGGCCAGGTAGTTAAATCTGTTTAATTAATTCTAGGGTTGAGAATCAGCTGATATTCTGATCTCCCTCTGCTTTGATGAACTCAATTGTTACTGAATCAGAGTGAGGGAGAGTTGGGTGAGAAGGATGGACTTCCTCAGAGTCTAAGACCCTGTGTGAGTTTCTTGGTCATGTGCAATGTTATTTCATATTCCATGCCATGTAATACAATATTTACTAAATTCCTATTATTGTCCTTCTAGAAAACAGTGTGTTCTCTTTCTCCTTCTCTTTCTCATTTTCTCTTTAAACACATGTATGCATGCACACACATCCCCTTAAGTATCTCCTGTTTATAAAATAGATAATTTTGATGGCTTGTACTTGAGTACTCACAGATCCTACAGCTTAGCCAGGGGAAATAAATTATGATGGGAGGACAAGGTAAGGATTATCAACTGAACAACTATTACTGAGGCAGCCTCTTCACAGAGGGTAAGAGAACCCTAGGAACCAAGCTGCCTTGCAATGCTACACTTTATGTTTTTGCTAAAGATGAGCAAACAGATTCTCAGAGATGTTATCTAAATTTCAGAACACATGACTGAGAAAAGGCAGCATCAGGAGTCTGCTGTGTGATAGATTCCCAAGGTCTTTGAGCTGCTCACACTACACATAAACAAATTAGAAAGAAGCTCAAGACAGGATATAATTAAGTGTGAAATGGAATGTAATCAAATATCAGCTGAAGAAGTGCTGTGGTTTTTCAGCAGTGTGGGAGGTACTATTGATTCAAGTTAGATCATACCTCCCACAGAACTTGTCATCATACCCATGCAGGCTACATTTGGACCCTGGCTATCACCCATAAGGTCTCCAAATAAAGTTATGCTAATATGTATGATAATATATATTTTAGGCATCAGAGCAAACAAAATTAAACTTAGGTTTCAAATGGCAGAGGATATATCACTCCTACCATATTTATTTTAGGATATTTTCTTCCTTATCAATGAAACCATGTCATTCAGTAGCTACTCTATCTGAACCATCTCCATGTAGTAACTTAATTGTGAATAAACCTCAAGAGATTAGCAGCATATTCAGTGACACTTTTTCTACTGAACACTTAAAAGTTGGTTGTCCAAACCATTAACCACTTGCTTCATTTTGAGTATGGATTTCATATCTTCCTGATTTGCTAACATAATAAATTATTTGATGTCCTTATAAAACCTGCAGCTTCAAACTGATATATTAAAACCCCAACATTTAACTCAAATTTAGGCTTTGTTTTAGTAATATAAATTAAATCATTCAAAAACCTACCATCATATTAGCTAATCCAATGAGTCAAAGATCGCCTGAAACCATACTCTCATTGAAAGTCGCATTTACACTGGACCAAAGCCAAGGAAGTGAAAAATAATTAATTTATCCTTTTTAACTGTAGAAACTATTTAATAAACTGAAAGTAATATGCAAGCTAAAGCAAAAGCAATTTATTCTATTTCTTTGTAGAAAGTACACTGAGAGTCTGAAAATAAACTACTAATTAGAAGGGGTACCTTGGTTTCTGAAAGGCAACTCATTCACCTGTATAGGCAAATAAGGATTATTTTGTATTGTTGCATTGCACTGTCTGCAGAGAATTCTAGAGATGCAAGAAAGAAACCAGCCAGAAGTAAAAATATATTGAAAAGAAAGAGCATTCACCCTCAGAGAAACACAGATTTTTGCCACCAATAAATCATTATGAATATCCATGTGAACCACAGGATTTATTTATGATAGTGTAGCTTGACTGTTCAATGAAGGAGATTAATAGTGTTTGAAACCAACTTTTAAATGCAAACTAGAAGGTACAAAGTAGATTCCAGGTGTAAAAGACAGAACTTCAGGCATCAAATCTACATTCAATTCTTTTGTTTGATTTTTACTGATTAGAGTTTGTATGGTATGCTAGCTTTTCTGAAAAAGATGACCAAGACAAGACTGTTTATTATAGACTATGGATAGGAATAATAGCATAAGCATTTTGATATGAATTCAAGTACATGGAGACTCCATATTTTTCTGTTTGAAGTAAAATTTCTGGCCCAGATCACGTTCAGGGTGAATGCCTTCTCTCTTTCCAGTTTCTGTTCTACATGAAGCTGTCATTCTACTGCATTTATATTCCCTGCAGTTTCATTTTCCTTCTCTGTATTTCCACTTAATTTATAACAGCTCTCTTCCCAAAGTGAAACTCTGACGTGAAAAAAAGGATGACTTTTGGAGTTGAAGCAGGCTGGCAGGTTCAGCTACTCCTCTGCCTATAGTTCAGCACCAAGAGGGGTGGACAGCAACCTAAAGGAGGAAGTTAGGTTCTGAATTCTTTCCCAAAGGGCTAAGCATGGGTATTCTGGAGAGGTTGGTCTCAGCAATGAACAATCACTGTCCCTATCAGTTCTTGCTGCCTTCCCCTTCTAGAAGGCTCCTGAACTTGAAGGGAATGATGAATCCATGGGCCCGTGTGTGATAGAAGGACCAAAGAGACACAAACTAGGCCAACAAAGTCTCTTGCTTGGTAATAAATTGAATAAAGAACCTGAAAGGAAGGAAGATTCTATCATGCTGGGTTCTTGACTTAAAACATTTTGTAGAGTAAGGAGCAGACAGTCACTGAGGGACTTTTATCTCCTGCTTGAAAGAGTAGAGACTCAAATGACACCTGTTAGAATGGGTAGAACAGCAGGTATACACAGAGAAGCAGAGCTGGGAGAATCACAGTGGCTCTGAGAGTTGAAGCAAAACCCCTCAGCTCCTGTTTGCATTTCCAGTTCTTACATTTACACTTGGACACCTGTGAGATTTCCTGTTCTAATTTCCCAACAAGCCTCTTTTTACTTGTGTAGCACTGAAAGCTTTATAGAAAGACCTCTGTTCCTTGAAAACCAAAATAGACTGGATTAGAACAATATAGTAGAGGTGAGTTACACCATTTTTTTTAAAGAATCCATTGACTCATAGTTAAATTAAATGTTTCTCCAGGTCAGTGGGTCTCAAACATTAATGTGTCTTAAAATGATTTAGGCAATTTGTTTAAATATGAAGATTTGGAACTCTCAATCTTGACTTCAAAATCGGAATCTGTTAGGGTTTTAACATGCATTCCAGGTAATTCTGAGCTGGAATTATATTGTCCAAACCTTTAGAAACCTAATTACATTCTAATTATTCTAAGTTTTGTCTCTGAATCAATTGAGGCCACTGAAAGACTGCAATGATCATACTTTTGCAATTCAACATCATACCCTTCAGCTGTATGTTAAAAAGACTCTGACTTTATTGCATTTCCTTAGCTATTTTGCCTCAGTTGGAGACCTTGGTTAAAGTGTGGAGTTCTAGTAGGAAAATACTTTTAGGAATTAGAAATCCAATAGCCCTTGCTTCCCTTAAGATACTCATATAGACTCACTAAAATATTAATAGCTAAAACCCCAGACTTATTAGACAAAAAATGAGTGACTGAATGAGTGAGCAAGTGAATGAATGAATAAAAGAGATGGGATGTGTTTCCATTTTAACCTCATTTGCCAGGAAACCGACGACATCTAATTTCCAAATTCCGACATCTTCCATTGCCAGCACCATCATGCGGTATAAAAGAAATTTAATTGTAAAGACAGATCATCATTCCTTTTAGTAGTCTGTTAGTTTGCTGGAACAAGTAATTTCTAACTGGTATCCATTTACTTATCACAGATATATTGAATTCTATTCTGTTAAGTTTATTACCAGGCACTTTAGGAATAGAAACTGAAAAGGGTTGAGCCTTCATGGACTTCATGTTTCTTCAGAGGGACGCAAAACACATTTACCAATAGTGAGAATGCAAGCCACTCAGACAGTGTTATGAGACTCAGGAGTGAGAAGTAATTATTTCCAGCAGGATGATTAGGTCAAGTTCTACAGAGCAAGCAGGGCTGCACATCTAGTAAGATGGGCAATGAATAGAGATGAGGAGAAAGATAATCTAGACACAGGAAATTCTGATTTCCCTTACTAGCTTTGCTCATAGGTCCCTGCATTTCTGCAGAGCACCTACTGTATTTTGTAACTGCACATTCATCTTAGGCAACTATGTGTTCAATGCTTCTATATTCCTCCAGTACTCAGCACTACCCACAAGACAGGGCTGTCTGTGTTTCACTCATCACTCTAAGTACACATGCACATAGTACCTAGCACAGTGCTTGGAACACAGTGATTGTTCAGCAATAATTTACTGCTGAATGAATGGTTAAGAGCCTAGGATTCTACATGGTTTGCTATTTATTTGTTTTGAAATCTTTGGACTCATATCTAAGTCTCTGTTTCCTCCTGTGTAAGATGAGGTTGTAATAGCCCTTTCCATATAGAATTGAGGTGACTATTAAAAAGGACTGTACATGTCAATAAATTATAGGTATTTGTATAGGAAGAGGCAGTGCTATGAAGCAAAGGAGTGTAGGAGTTATAGCTTTCAGGGATGAGTATAAATTTATTTGGCTTTTTTTTTTCTGTAACTTTACAGGCTCACCAACCTAAACAATGTAGCAAGTTTGATTTAAACTGCTTATCTCCCAAAGCAATCTGTAGATTCAGTGCAATCCCTATCAAGCTACCAGTGGTATTTCTCATAGAGCTAGAACAAATAATTTCACAATTTGCATGGAAATACAAAAAAACTTGAATAGCCAAAGCAATCTTGAGAAAGAAGAATGGAACTGGAGGAATCAACCTTCCTGACTTCAGGCTATACTACAAAGCTACAGTCATCAAGACAGCATGGTACCAGCACAAAGACAAAAATATAGATCAATGTAACAAAATGGAAAGCCCAGAGACAAATCCATGCACCTATGGACACCTTATTTTTGACAAAGGAAGCAAAATTATACAGTGGAGAAAGACAATCTCTTTAACAAGTGGTGCTGGGAAAACTGGTTGACCACTTGTAAAAGAATGAAACTAGAACACATTCTAACACCATACACAAAAATAAACTCAAAATGGATTAAAGATCTAAACATAAGACCAGAAACTATAAAACTCCTAGAGAAAAACATAGGCAAAACACTCTCCAATATAAATCACAGCAGGATCCTCTATGACCCACCTCCCATGGTAATGGAAATAAAAGAAAAATTAAGCAAATGGGACCTAATTAAACTTAACAGCTTTTGCAAAATGAAGAAAACTATAAGCAAGGTGAAAATACAGCCTTCAAAATGGGAGAAAATAATAGCAAACGAAGCAAATGGCAAAGAATTAATCTCAAAACTATACAGGCAACTCCTGCAGCTCAATTCCAGAAAAATAAAAACCCAATCTAAAAATGGGCCAAATAACTAAACAGACATTTCTCCAAAGAAGACATACAGATGGCTAACAAGCACATGAAAACATGCTCAACATCACTCATTATCAGAGAAATGCAAATCAAAACCACAGTGAGGTACCATCTCACACCAGTCAGAATGGCTGCGATCCAAAAAAATCTACAAACAGTAAATGCTGCAGAGGATGTGGAGAAAAGGGAACCCTCTTACACTGTTGGTAGGAATGCAAACTAGTGCAGCCACTATGGAGAACAGGATGGAGATTCCTTAAAAACTGGAAATAGAACTGTCATATGACCCAGTAATCCCAGTGCTGGGCATACACACTGAAACCAGAATTGAAAGACATGTACCCCAATGTTCATCGCAGCACTGTTTATAATAGCCAGGACATGGAAGCAACCTATATGTCCATCAGCAGACAAATAAGAAAGCTGTGGTACATATACACAATGGAGTATTACTCAGCCATTAAAAAGAATACATTTGAATCATTTCTAATGAGGTGGATGAAACTAGAGCCAAGTAAGCCAGAAAGAAATACTCTAATACAGTATGTGAAGTGAAGTCACTCAGTCGTGTCCGACTCTTTGCAACCCCACGGACTGTAGCCCACCAAGCTTCTCCATCCATGGAATTTTCCAGGCATGAGTACTGAATGGATTGCCATTTCCATCTCCAGGGGATCTTCCCAACCCAGGGATTGAACCCAGGTCTCCCACATTGCAGGCAGTTGCTTTACCATCTGAGCCACCAGGGAATCTCCCCCAGTACAATATATTAATGCATATATATAGAATTTAGAAAGATGGTAATGATAACCCTGTATGCAAGACAGCAAAAGAGACACAGATGTATAGAACAGACTTTTGGACTCTGTGAGAGAAGGTAAGGGTGTGTTTATCTGAGAGAACAGCATTGAAACATGTGTATTATCATATGTGAAACAGATCACCAGTCCAGGTTCGATGCATGAGTCAGGGTGCTCAGGGCTGGTGCACTGGGATGACCCAGAGGGATGGGATGGGGCGAGAGGTTGGAGCGGGGTTCAAGATGGGGAACACATGTAAACCCATGGCTGATTCATGTCAATGTATAACAAAAACCATTACAATATTGTAAAGTAATTAGCCTCCAATTAAAATAAATATTTTTTTAAAAAATAAAATAAAAAGTTTTGAAAAATAATAAACTGGGTATCTTGACTCAGTCTTTGCTCCCATTGAACCAGGCAACCAGGAGTGCTGTACAGAGCCTGCGCCATAGGTTTCAGGATATCCAGCTTTGAATTCTTGAATTGCTAGTAAACAAGCAAGATAAGCTGTGCCCATGTGAAAACAGGGCTTGTTGTGGGATCAAAACAGGCAGTCCCTTGAGTCAGAGAAATCTCGCTTCCAACCCTGGCTCTGCTTCTGACAAGCTGGGTAACCTCAGACCAGTTACCTTATCTTTTTAAGCTAGGCATTCCTCCCCTATTAATCACATACAATTAAATCTACTTCCTGGAGCCAAGGGCTTCCCAGGTGGCTCAGTGGTAAAAACAAACAAACAAACAAAATCTGCCCGCCAATACATGAGATGTGGGTTCAATCCCAGGATCAGGAAGATCTCCTGGAGAAGGAAATGGCAACCCACTCTAGTATTCTTGCTTGGGAAATCCCATGAACAGAGGAGTCTGGTGGGCTACAGTCCATGGAGTTGCAGAAGAGCTGGACAGGAATTAGCAACTGAGGATACATGCATGCCTGGGGCCACTGGAGGAGGCAGATAAATTCCAGTAGAGATATTGTGAACTCCAAGTTCCTATAAATACACATCTATCTCTAGCCCAGAAAGAAGAGGGAGTAGGGGACAGGAGGAAGAGTGTGGACCAAGAAGGCCTCCCTGGAAGCCTTGGACTAAAATTTGGACTGGTGGAGGACTAACATGAACTAAAATTTCCTCTGAGTGGAGGATGCGGATAAGCTCTGCCCTCTAAGCAGGATTTCTCCTTATAACCTAAAGGCATTCTTCCACAACTGGATGATCACAGGGCTCTAGTGAACTGTATTAAAAATTTTTTTTCTTTTTGCCAAACTTGATTTATTTGCCAAATCAAATCTATCACATACAGACTTTTAATAGGGACAGACAGAAGGTACAAATTTTTAAGGAAACATACACACACATAGATGAGGGAAAAAAATACACAACTTAATGTATGTCTTTTATTCCTACGTATGAATTGAGGGAAAGTGTCTTATGAATTTTATCAGCAGAACTTGGTTTGGCAAGAGGATGATTGAGAACTGTAATTTCTACAAGCCTGAGTGTTTGCCATTTCTCCTGCTAAATTTTCAAGAATATTTATTGAGTACTGGGCTATGTAGTGATCTATGGGCTTTAAATTATACACTAAAGAGGGCACAGCCTCCCCCAGTGGAGCCTATAAAAACAAAGGCACCTATACTCTGGGTGTTGGGCTGTGGATTGTTATGTATATGTGAGATACACATCTTATTTTATTAAAAACACTTGGAAATAGAAAACATCCAAAACTCACAGGGGTGGTAACTTAGATTTGGATTAAGTCACTTTCTTAAAGTAAGTCAGTAGATCATTATGTTGCCTTCAACCTTATTTTGGGGGTTGGTGTACCACGCCCCATATCTTTGATTATGCAAACACCATTCAGTTCAGTTCAGTCGTTCAGTAGTGTCTGACTCTTCGAAACCCCATGAATTGCAGCACACCAGGCCTCCCTGTTCATCACCAACTCCCAAAGTTCACTCAAACTCACATCCATTGAGTCGGTGATGCTATCAGCCATCTCATTCTGTCGCTCCCTTCTCCTCCTGCCCCCAATCTCTCCCAGCATCAGAGTCTTTTCCAATAATTCAACTCTTTGCATAAGGTGGCCAAAGTACTGGAGTTTCAGCTTTAGCATCATTCCTTCCAAAGAGCACCCAGGACTGATCTCCTTTAGAATGGACTGGTTGGATCTCCCTGCAGTCCATGGGACTCTCAAGAGTCTTCTCCAACACCACAGTTCAAAATCATCAATTCTTTGGCACTCAGCTTTATTCACAGTCCAACTCTCACATCATACATGACCACAGGAAAAAACATAGCCTTGACTAGATAAACCTTTGTTGGCAAAGTAATGTCTCTGCTTTTGAATATGCTATCTAGGTTGGTCGTAACTTTCCTTCCAAGTAAGTGAAGTGAAGTCATTCAGTTGTGTCCGACTCTTAGCAACCCCATGGACTGTAGCCTACCAGGCTCCTCTGTCCATGGGATTTTCCAGGCAATAGTCCTGGAGTGCCTTGCCATTTCCTTCTCCAGGGGATCTTCCCAACCCAGGGATGGAACCCAGGTCTTCCGCATTGTAGACAGACGCTTTACCGTCTGAGCCACCTAATTTCATGGCTGTAATCACCATCTGCAGTGATTTTGGAGCCCCCTCCCAAAAAAGTCTGACACTGTTTCCACGGTTTCTGCATCTATTTCCCATGCGGTATCCCACTCCAATACTCTGCTAAGTTGCGTCAATTGTGTCCGACTTTGTGCGACCCCATAGAGGGAAGCCCATCGGGCTCCTCTGTCCCTGAGATTCTCCAGGCAAGAACACTGGAGTGAGTTGCCATTTCCCTCTCCAATGCATGAAAGTGAAAAGTGAAAGGGAAGTCGCTCAGTCGTGTCCAAATCTTAGCAACCCCATGGACTGTAGCCTACCAGGCTCTACATCCATGGAATTTCCCAGGCAAGAGTACTGGAGTGGGGTGCCATTGCCTTCTCTGTCCCATGCATTACTTGGGTGTAAATAAGCATTCCATCTTCTGTTTTTCAGGAGGACAAAAGCCGGTGCACTTGGATAACCCAGAGGGATGGGATAATGAGGGAGGTGGGAGGGGGTTTGGGGATGGGGGACACATGTACACCCGTGGCTGATTCATGTAAATGTATGGCAAAATCCACCACAATATTGTAATTAGCTTCCAATTAAAATAAATTATTTTTTTAAGTATGTATGAGCCTATGGGGAGAAGGAGAGGACCGTATCTTCATGAAAAGAGTAAAAGACAGAGGCTGATGCTAGTATGCCTTTGAGTGGACAGAATGTGGCTTCTGATGGGTCTGACATTCTGAATGACCAATACCTTTTCCCCTAACTGGCCTGGACCAACTGAATAACCTGTTAAAAGTGCTTTGGCTTCATTTAATTGGAAGCAACATCTTTAGGAATTAGAACTGGTAATGGGAAAGATATGGAGTTTATTCACTCATTCATTCAGTAACACTTACTGAATGTCCATGATATGCCCTCTGGATGTTATAATCTGTCCAAGAAAAACACAGACAGGTAATAAGTACCGTAATACTAGCACATGGATGACCAGGCACTGCAGGGTAATAACATAATGAAAGAAAAGTTACAAAATTTTAAGGAATTTACATTATCACTACTATTAAAATTTCTGCCATGTGCCCTATTCTGATTTAATCCTTATAACCAGCTTATGAATTGGCTGTCAATAGTATCTCATTTTAGAAATGAGAAAGTTGAAACACAGCAAAACTGAAAGGGAGTCTAAAGTGACTTGTACAGTAGAAATGGGCATAGAATCAAGGGAGTCTAACTTGAGATTCCACGCTCTTAACCACTATATAGTACACCACCTGGACATTGGGAAAAAAAAAAAAAAAACTGTTATTGATAATGGAAACTCAAGACGTAACTCCAGGAGGTCTGATGCAAGAGCAAAGGACCCCACCAAATGAAATGCCCTAGCAAATCCCAGCAGCAGTTCGCCTTCAGTCTTGCAGTTACCATGACACTGCTCACCAGCTTGCTCCTCAGAGAGGTAGGTTAAAGGAGTTCCCTCAGCTTTAAATTATTGAAATTACTATAAATTTACAAATAATCATTAGCTCCATAGTTTCTAGGAATCTATGAGAAAAGTTATTTTGAATATGCCACATTTTATCTACCAAACTGTCAAATAACATACCACTTACATATTTTTACCTCCCATGGAAGTGATATACACATCTCGGAATCATTACAAAAATATCCACTGGCAATGAAAAGACGGATAACAGTAATACAAGCAAAACAAGGGTAACCATGAGCTGGTGATCACTTTTACTTGGTGATGGCCACATAAGACTACATTCTACTAATCAGTAACATTTTCTATTGAAAGTGAAGTTGCTTAGTCGTGTCCCACTCTGCGGGATCCCGTGGACTGTAGCCCACCAGGCTCCTCCATCCATGGGATTCTCCAGGCAAGAATACTGGAGTGGGTTGCCATTTCCTTCTCCAGGGGAATCTTCCTGACCCAGGGATCGAACCCAGGTCTCCCATACTTGAGGCAGATGCTTTAACCTCTAAGCCACCAGGGAAATCCCATTTCCCTTGTGGCTCAGATGGTAAAGAATCTGCCTGCAATACAGGAGACTCCAGTTTAATCCCTGGGTTGGAAAGATCTCCTGGAGAAGGGAAAGGCTACCCACTTCAGTATTCTTGCCTAGAAAATTCCATGGATGGAGGAGCCTGGTGGTCTGCAGTCCATGGGATCGCAAAGAGTTGGACATGACTGAACAATTTCATTCATTTTCTATTAGTGTTGTATTAATTTTATTACCTGTCTAATATTTGTATTATTAAATGTTGAAACTTTAAAGTGAAACTCTTTAAAGGTAATTGGAGAGAAATTTTGGAAAATCAGTCCCGATCTGTGACTTTAAAGTTAAAACCATTAAGTGTCATGGTTATGAGATCATTGGCCAAGATAATTAATTTCTAAAGGCTAACCAGTTAATTATCAATGATAAGCTAAAATGTATTTGAAGATACCCTGAAAGTAAAGTACTAAATGAGTGTGTCTCATCCCTGTGTCATTACAGGTGTCACTAGTGGTAGGTTTTAAAACTGAAAATGTCCCTTTAACATGAAGAGATTCTAACGTGGGATGAGGTAAGTCTCAGACACTTGTTCATTGAAAATCAAAACAAAACAAAACTTCACAGGTCTGAGAAATGAAAAGAATGTGATAGTCCCTCAGTCGTGTGCAACTTTTTGCAGCCCCATGGACTGTAGCTCACTAGGCTCCTCTGCCCATGGAATTCTCCAAGCAAGAATACTGGAATGAGTAGCCATTCCCTTCTCCAGGGCATCTTCCTAACCCAGGGGTCAAACTCAGATCTCCTGCACTGCAGGCAAATTCTTTACAGTCTGAGCCACCAGGGCAGGCCTGGGTCTGAGAACCTCTATAATAAATTACAGATATTATTAAGAAAATAATATTGATTATTTATTCAGGCATTTGCTTTATTTTTGCTCCTTATTGCAAAATTCAGACTTAAACTGAAGAAAATAGAGAAAACCAACAGACCATTCAGGTACGAGTTAAATTAAATCCCTTATTATTATAGAGTAGAAGTGACAAATATATTCAGGGGATTAGATCTGATAGATAAAGTGCCTGAAGAACTATGGACAAAGGTTCCTGACATTTTACAGGAGGTGGTGAACAGGCCTGGGTCTGAGAACCTCTATAATAAATTACAGATATTATTAAGAAAATAATATTGATTATTTATTCAGGCATTTGCTTTATTTTTGCTCCTTATTGCAAAATTCAGACTTAAACTGAAGAAAATAGAGAAAACCAACAGACCATTCAGGTACGAGTTAAATTAAATCCCTTATTATTATAGAGTAGAAGTGACAAATATATTCAGGGGATTAGATCTGATAGATAAAGTGCCTGAAGAACTATGGACAAAGGTTCCTGACATTTTACAGGAGGTGGTGATCAAAATCATTCCCAACAAGAAGAAATAGAAAAAGGCAAAATGGTTGTCTGAGGAGGCCCTACAAATTGCTGAGAAAAATAGAGAAGTGAAAAAGCAAAGGTGGAAAGGAAAGATATATTTATCTGAATGAATGCAGAGTTACAAAGACTAGCAAGGATATAAGAAAGCCTTCCTAAGTGATCAATGCAAAGAGATAGAAG